>KE370908.1:880119-905172 GCA_000418225.1 Zizania latifolia
GGGCGGCTGGTGCCCGGCTGCCGCAAACTCCCGTTCCCGGCGCTCCTCGCCGAGGCCTCCGACTACATCGCTGCTCTCGAGATGCAGGTGCGCGCCATGACCGCGCTCGCCGAGGTCCTCTCCACCGTCTCCGCCTCCTCCAGCGGCACCTCCTCTTCGCCAGCGTGACCCCCCAAGCGCTTCAAGATTCGTGCATTCGTTGTAAATTTGTTTTTCCCTTTTTCGTTTTTCCATTGGGATTAGTTAGCCTCAAGCCGTCTACTCTCTAGTTTGTCCTCTTCTCTCCATGAGCTGGGTGAGCGGTTAGTGTGATGATTGCGGTGGCGGTGGTGAAATGGCATTCCGGTGATTAGCCCGTGCTGTAATGCAGTAGGCCACAGTTGTTTGTTCTCTTTCTGCCTCATGATTCTTTTGTAGGATGCCTCTTTTGTTCCGCTTCCAAATTCCAATCTCTGATAAATGCATCATGAATTGTTCACATCACTTCCTTCCGCCACTGTCTTGTTCTTTGGTGCGCGCAGTGGCTGGAGGTTGCCACCCCTGCTTCTGTCAACGAAAAGCCTAATCAATTAACCATCTAAGTTCAACATCATCTCCTAATCATGCTTACTGCTTATGCGAAGAATAGAGAAGAATGAAGAAAAGGATGGCAAAGCCATGGATTCTCTGCTCCATTCCATCTCGGTAAATGGGAACAGAGAATGGACAATGCCAATTGCCAAATGATGCGCCCTGGATCCCAAGCTCTGCTATATCTCTTAAACTACAATTTTTCGATGATCTTGAACTACGATTAGCATTACTAAATTACCAATCTTTTGAAATGCTAATACAAGGACTAATGTCATTTCCTGCGAAGCTAGAGACTACAGAGAGGAACAGTGTTGACTACTTGACTCTCCACTTCATCTCGAGCTGACGCAGTAACATGGAACGGGAAATGTGGCGATGTGCGGGGGATTCAGTGGCACGTGGCCGATCTGATCTGAACGGCGCGCCGGGTTAAAAACGCGTAGGTCCCACGGTGCAGCCACGAGCTGTGGGCCCGGCCGGCCGCATCCTCCCTCCTCTTGCTGTAAAAAGAAAAAACCGTCTCGGTCTCATCTGCACGGTTCAGAAGAGGCGACGCCCGTGGTTTCTTTTTGCTCCCTCGCGTCGTCGTCGCTGGCCCCCGCGTCGAGTTACGATCGGGGCAGCGTGGGAGGGCGAAAATACGGCGCTGCCCCCGCGCTACGCGACACCACGAGCGGCGCCGGTGCTGCATCGCGCGAGCGCCGGCCACCGGCGGGCGGGCCGGCGGACGCCTCAACAGGCTTGCTTAGCTGGCTCATAATGGAGGGGCGCACCCACCTGTCAGTGAAGTGGGGCCGTGGCGCTGGGATCGGCTCGTTCCACCTCCACGTGGTCCGTACGGGTGGCAGGGATGGACGGTGGTGATGTGGTGGGTATGATTGGCCTCGTCGCCATCCACGTTCAGGTGGGGTGTGCCGCTGCCGCGCTGCGTGCTTTGCTAGGCTGTGCCTGCCCGGGCTACGTGACAAACCGTATATGTATGCGCGGTTTGTATTTTTGTATCATGGCGATATTGTACCTCTCTGTTCTCCTCTTTTGTGCTGTATGGAGCGAACCGGGCCGTAATGCTGTCTCTGCTGTGTCGTGCCGTCCGTTTTATCTGTTCCCTGAATCCTGACCTCTAGTTTGCCTACCGGCTATCGCTGCAAAGTTTGTTACCGAGCTACTTGCGTCGTCCGAGCACCAAGCCATTTCTAACCGATAGTGGGGTTGGAAGTTTTTGCAATTTCTCGTTTTTATTTTTTTCCCTAGCTGTTCATATTTTTGATTCAGATAGTTACTCAGTGGCCCACTAGACCATGGCTAATTGTTGAAACAATATTTCCCCCCAGCTGTTCATATTTTTGCAATAATATTTCTGCATGTGATTTTATTAGCGGCACTGAAGAAAAATTTCTCAATTTGTTAGCTCAAGAAGCCGCATATCATCTAAACAACTGCACTTACCCAAGGACGACTGAGACCCGTACGCGATCCTAATCAAGGACTAATCCTGAACAAGAGCAGCCGTGATTCTTTCTCACAATATATGTAACAGCCACGAGCAGCGGTAACCAGTGGGAGCCCTCGATTTTCCTTTTGTGTCATCGTTGGCCCCCACGCACCAGGCCACAAACGCAACGTGCCATGTGGGATACCCATAAAAAACGTGGGACCCACACAGTTCTACGTTCCGGCCCTTTTTCCCATTGGGCCCGTGGTGACGGTGACAATGGCATGTACGGACAGGTTTAAGACGGTTCTATTCCATCAAAATATGCTTCGGTGTACAAAATTCTTATAAGATAAAATCTAAATAGAGTTACAGCTTTACTACGAAACAGCTGTCTTATTTGTCTTGTAGATTATCCAGATTCAATAATGTTAAGATTTATTGTATATAATTTATTCTACCTTATAAATGGCCCACACGTTGGTCTCTCGTCAAAATTTCCATTTTCCTCTCATTTTCCTCTACTTGGAGCTGCATTGAACAATCTTGCCGAAGAGCCGTAGGGCGTGGGGCAGCGGCGGCGCGACGCCGGCATGGAAGCAACAACGGTGGTAGCGGTGCAAGGAAACAACAGCGGCAACGCATGGGGTGGCAGCGACAACGCGGAGAGAGAAGGGGATGACTCTCCCTTGATGTGGGCTGCCTCTTGCCCAGTGCAGGTTGGCTCTCCTCGGCGTGAGCTGGCTCTCTCCTAGAGTGCGGTCAAGCATGGCTGGCCCTGGCATGGTCGACCCCTGCCTCGGTGCCGCCGGCCACAACCCTAGCGTGGGCTGCTTCTCCCTCCTTCCATCAACACTGCTCAGACAAACGTAGAAGAGATGAAAGATTAGAAAGAACGAAGTGATACGTGTGTAATAGATGGCAGTGGTGGATAATTACCACCCAACACCATGAGAAAGTCTGAAAACTCATTTCACAAAGCACCCCTTGAAGTGCTCCAAAAAAACGTGGAGTAGCACCCTGGATCCTTGTTTTTGGTGCATCTAAAAATCGGGATTGAATGTGTTGCTAGAAGTTCGTGGAGCAGAGTAGTCCAAAACAGGGCCTATGGCTAAGCTTTTACAAGCTTGAATTTGTTCGACTCATTCATGAAACAAGCTTAAAACCTAAGTTTAGTTTAGCTTATTGATGACTCAAATCACCGTATAAAAGGAACATACAAAATGTGTCTATACAATCATGAAGCTATCAAGCCGTTAGCTATAGAATCATAAAAGTCACACATGTCACCAACATCTAGTGTCGTGCCAATGTAGCCACCTCCTGTGCTTTAATTAACATGTGGCATATAGTCTTCATCATCATACCTCTCAAAGAGATTATCACTTAAAGCACCGTCTCCACTAAAATTATGAAGCACCATACAAATAATGATAATCTTCTTTTACCTCTCAACCTTATAGCTTGGTATATGCAATGGATCGGAATTCACCACTTTATCTTTAGCATGCCAAATGCATGTTCAATGACATTACAAAGGGAGGAGTGAGCGTGATTAAAGACTTCCTTTCGGCCACCTAGGCGCCCTTCCCATTGAAACACCGGTAAGTGATACTTTTGCCATTTGTACGGAGCTAGGTATCTCTTTCTATTAGGATAACCAACAAGTTACATTTTGGTTGCCTAAGCATCCCAACTTGCTTTTAGTGTATTTCCTTTGTCCATCTAGTTTCATGCAACATGTCACCACTGAACATTACTAACCACCTAGATTAATTGAATAAACATATAAAAATACACAAAATAAGTAGCATGTTATGTATGTTCAGAGTATGTGTAGTAAACAAATCAAGAGATGCAGAGGATTCAATAGAGCCCCCCTTATCCTCGATGTGCACCGTGCCAATCGCTCCTCTTCTCCCCAACATGCGCCACCGCCGATCGCTCATCCTCCTAATGTGTGCCCTCGCTGGCCACTCCTCCTTCTCCTTGACACGTGCCGTTGGTCGCTCCTCTCTCCTAATACTGCTCATATTGTGCTTTATTCAAATTGCATCAATATTTTCCTCTTTTTTGATCATATTGTCATCAATCACCACAAAGGGAAATATTGAAAGTGCATCGATGCCCCTAATTGATTTTGAAGAATTGATGTTAATAGCGATCAGTATTACTAACAATTTTATCTAGCAATATGAGCAGGTATAAAAAGGAATATTGAAATGTGTATGAATGATGATTTGAAGAGCTACTATTGATATAATTTTAAATTCAAGCAAGTTTTAGAGTGATGCGTTGAAAAGTCCTGGTAAGAGCTTGTGCTAAAAAAATCATTTTAAAAATCTCCTTGATCTTCTCAAACATTATCGGATAATTTCTAGTAAAGCCAGAAGTTCTAGGATTTCCTAAAACATTCGGAATTTGCTCTCTAGATCCAAGTAGGAAGTATCGACAAATCTATAGAACATCTGGAATTATCGTTATGTTTCTAGGCTAAAAGTTTCAGGATTTCTCAAAACATCTAAAAATATTATTTTGTTTCTAAGCTAGAAGTTTTGGGATTTTCCAAAACATCCAAAAATTGCTCTCTATAATATTTATAGAAGTTTCGAGATTTCTTGGAACATCTACGATTGGCTCTCTATGTTGAACTATTTTCAAAAGTTGGAATGTTCGAAAATCTTTGAAACATCCAAAACCTAGAATTCCAAAGCATCAAAGATTTCATGAAATGCCACGCCTAGAATCCCTATGAAAAATACACTTCAATGGTCACAATGAGGATGAGGGGTATAACCCCCCACCCCTCTCACTGTAGCTACACCAAGCTTACAAGTAGCAACTCTCTCACAAACTCACTTTAACTATAAATATAGAGCAAATCTTTAAGTTTTTGCATATGAAATCTCCACTAATCTTCTTGAAAACACTCTCATGATCATCTTGAGTGATTTTGTAGAAGTTGAATACATGGTTTTTGTTGAAAATCTTTGAGCACAAGATTAAGCCTAGCAACTTCATCAATAAATTTGTTACTCTTAAAGTTTTATCCTCCTAGATGGCTAGGCGTCGGTTTGTGAGCATCCAAGAAACTTGTGGATTGCCTGAACAAGTCTATAAAAGCTCCACCTCTACTTCAAACTGCTAGGTAACTCTAGTGGTGCACCAAGCTAGATCTTTGTGGTTGCTTGGTGACCAAAAGGTTAAAAGAGACCTGACCTTTGTGGCCCTTTGACGAAGATGTAGGATCTTGGATCTGAATTCCAGTAAACAAATCTTGTGTTTATTGTTCATCATTCCATGCTTTTCTAGATTAGCTTTAAATCTTGCTTGATCTTCTCGAATACTGGCTAGATCTAGTTTTTCTTGCTTGTATAATTTGTTAGCAACTAGATTTACTAGTTATACAACCTTGTAAAGCATTAAAATATCATTTAGAAGTCGATTCGTGTTTTTATTGTGCATCCCAAAAATTCCTGGAAGTTCTGGACCAAGAGTTTCTAGAATCCCGAAACATTCGATGAATTCCAAAACATCTAGAACCTCTGAAAGTTGCCTAGAGAGAGGGTGAATAGGCAATATGCAAATTCTCAATAAAAATTACCAGTTTAAACCTCCAGGACTCGGACTATCCAAACTACAGTTAGATACTCCGGGAGCCGAACAAAGTAAAAACTATCCGAGGTCCGGACTGTCCAGGTGTAACCGAATGATCCAGGCACAACAGATCTGAAAATATGACCAACGCAGAAAATATACTAACCAATGAATTCAATGACACTTAAACTTGCTAGCAAGAAGATAGATCAACAGTAAATGTAACTAGCAAGAACTGCAATATATACAATAATTTTCTTTCGAAGTTCGGATCCTCTGATCCTATGTCTCCATTGAGGAAACCCTAAAGAGCCGAGTCTCTTTCAACCCTAATCCTCACCAAGCCCTTACCTCCGTAAGACTTGATTTTTAATTACTCAGTTACCTATTTGAAGCCGAGATGAGGCCTTGTATAAACTTGTTCGATCACCCATAATCCTTGGGTGCTCACGGATCAACGCCTAGCCATCTAGAAGATCCTCGATCTCCAAGAGTAACAAACTTGTTGACGTGATCCAACGTCATGTGCTCAAGAAACAACGAAGAACTTCAAGCACACACTCACACAACTCTCAAAAGGTTGGTTCAACAAGAACACGTGAAGATTGTGTGAAGAGATCACTCTTCTTCACCCAAGATGCAAAAGAACAAACAAGGAAGAATGGCAGGGGGTCTAGGGTTACCAATCACGTCCCCCTTATTATGGAGAGGAAGGTTGTACTAAATCTGTCTGTTAAGGTAAAAACCGTGCACTGTTTATCCGGACAGTCTGGGCTTAACCGAATGATCCAGACCAAATAAAATCGAAACAGAACGAGTGTTTCAGACAGTCCGGTCAGAGTCCAGATATTTCGAGTCAAAAACTTTGTCCAAATAGAAAGGAGTTTTTGGATAGTTCGGCCAAGGTGTAGACAGTTCGGCCACGGAATAAAAATCAAACAGAGAGCAATTTGAATTTGACTTGACTTGACTACGACTTCTTAACAATTCACCCCCTTTGGTATCAAGAACACCAAAAAGAGATAATACAGCAAAAGGCTCACTCGGAGTCATCACTCTCAGCATCATCATCATCACTGTTATCATCGGACTATGAGGCTGACTGCTGGGTAGGCTACTACTGCTGAGACGACCCTGCTTTAGATCCAAAGGAGGCATAGGGGTCATTGCAGTCAGCGAAGTTGTTTTCCTCTTTAGAATCAAACACAGGCTCCATGGGAGGCTGGCTTGACTACTAAAGCAGCTGGGTGATCGCCTTGTTCTGCCTTTCGAACTCCTTGACATGTCGACAACTACTGCTCTGGCACATAGAGAATATGGCCGACATAATCTTCTTGATGGGCAAGCCAGAGGAGCTAGGCGACGACGCTGATCTGCGAGGAGCACTCTGAGGCCCAGCAAAGGAAGTTGAGTTGCTGAGGAGGACTGAGGAGGAGGCGCTCCAGAAGACGGTGCCTGAGGTGTGTACCCACGATGCTCAACCTCATGAACCATCTTCTTCCTAGTGACTTTGTCGATCACGAGCTAAATGTACGAAGCGTACACGCAACTATTGGTGGGAGAGACTGAAGTGGTCTAGATCTTGCTCCAAAGAAACCAAGAAACACTGAACACACCACGGTCCTCCCTCATGACCGCCAGCAAATTGCGGGCATTGCCCAGCAATGAGGTTCTGTCATCGAGCTTAGGTAGCAGGGTCTTTCAAAAAAGATTATTCAAAACTGAGAACACCGGGGAGAGACCCTCTATCTTGTCTCCGAACACTAAACTCGGCTCATACAGAAATAGCACTGCATCAGCTCCAAGCACGGGCTCGGTGTCCAAATGATAGGCTGCATGGTCATTTGCGTCCAAGCCTAAGATAGCAGCGAAATCACTGAGAGTGATCTCGTACTCAACTCTCTCTAGCCGCCAGTGGAAGGATGGCTCACCATTGTCCACGGTCTGAAATATAGTGGAGTAGAACTAGCAGAAAGCTTCCTCTCACCAGTCCTGCTTGATCTCCATGAGACCATAGAGATTCTTGGCCTGACAGATGCGGATCACCTGGTTGAACACTGGATTGTTCTTTTTCTTTATGGTAGGCCAGTTGATCCATTGTATCTCGATTACTAGATTTCTCTTAGGCAACATAACGCTCTTGCAGTAGTCTTACTGGAAGCTCGAGTAAAACTGATAATATGACGCATCCCTTATATAAGCCTAGGGATCTTCATTTCTCTCCCTCTCCGCCTCAAAGGTCTGTCTCATATAGTTGACTTCAGAACGAGGAGTGACCTCGCCAGCCAATGAGGGCTCTTGGATCTTTCTCTGGACAAGCTGAAGGATGTCATCACTTCAACTAGATTAACCGGTGGCAGGCATCTTTCCTTTGCCTTTGCCCTGAGGTGGAGAAGGAGGCTGCATAGATGAGGCGGCAGGAACTTGGATGCCGATGTCTAGAAATCGGCATGACCTCGAGGCAAGCCGCTTGAAACAACCTCTTGAAGCTTGCCCGACACTAGGAGCTAGAGGAGGAGACCCTCCGGTGTCACTATCGTCACCGGAAGAGTACCTCGGGTTGTGCCTAGCCTTCTTGCGCCTCTCGTCAGACATAGCGACAACTGCTATAAAGCAGCAAAGGATCAAAAGTTGAATTGCGCCTCTCGTCAGACTCAGACTATCCGGATACGATCGGACTGTCTGGGACACCACAAAATCAAAACCGATTGATCTCGAACATGTGGTTAGGATATATTGCAACAACATCGAGAGAACATATTCTAGCCTAAAAGATTTAAGATTAAACCAAAGACTAGAGGGAAAGACGCCAGTATAGGTCAAAATAGAGGATACCTCAAAGAGGAACTTGGAGACAAAACAAAGACGATCGGCGCTTCTGAAAGGGTCCTAGGCTCCCCCTCAACGAATCCCGTGATTCCCACAGACAGGTTTTGAAGAAAAACTACCGAAAAAATCGAGAGTTGGAGTGAGAAGAGGAGAATTGAGGAGAGAGATAGCTGGATGGTTCGGGTTCCTTTTATACAGCTCGACCCCGGACAATTCGGTGTTATCCGGACTATTCGGATTTTCTGGGCAAACCGGACTATCCGAACTGCTAAAAGTCCTAGGCCTGGACTGTCCGGGTTAAGTCGGATGGTCCGGGACCTCTAGAAATCTCGACTCACAGGAATTCAAGGAGACATATGCCATAAAATTTGGGCTAAAATAATAGTATTTTACCACAAATAATATAAGCATGAATAAACAAAAATGACATGGCATAGCTCAAATAAAATAAAAGGATAAGTTTGCATTTATTTAAAATGTAGCCCATTGCATATAAAGATGGCAATTAATTTACCATCTTATTTTCAACATGGGTATATTTATATGCAAGTGTATCAAGCTATATTTATGAGAATCAAGGATATTTAGTTTATTTTTTAACTCACAAAACCGATGCTCATCTAAGGGTTTGATGAAAATATCGACGAGCTGTTTATCTGTTCTCACAAGGGTTAGGCTTATATCTCTCTTGATCTCATGGTCTCTTAAGAAATGGTGATGAATGTCAATGTGTTTGGTTCTTGAGTGTTGAACTGGATTATTGGTTATTTTAATGGCACTCTCATTGTCACACAATAAAGAGATCTTGGTGACGTTATGCCCAAAGTCTTTTAAAGCTTGTTTCATCTAAAAGAGTTGAGCACAACAACTACCGGCTGCTACATATTCGCCTTCTATTGTGGATAAAGCTACATAATTTTGCTTCTTGGAAGACCATAAAACAAGTGATCTTCCAAAGAATTGGCAGGTTCCAGAGGTGCTTTTCCTATCCACTTTGCAACCGACATAATCGGAGTCCGAATAGCCGATAAGATCAAGGTTGAGCCTTTCGGGTACCAAAGCCCAGGTTTGGAGTATGAACCAAGTATCTCAAGATTCTTTTAACAGCTACCAAATGACATTCTTTTGGTGCAGCTTGAAACCTTGCACACATACAAATACTAAGCTTGAAATTGAGCCTAGATGCACATAAATATAACAATGATCCAATCATGGAACGGTATACATTTTGGTCAATGTTGGTTCCTTATTGATTTAGATCAAGATGACCGTTGGTTTACATGAGGTCTTGATGGGTGTTGGGAATATGATCCTGGGTTACCTCCCGAGTAGTTTTATGATGATCGAGTAAAATGGAGGTCAACAGACTCAATATTAAAGACGATCAGTCAACGATCATAATTCTCTAGACAGCCAGCCGTCGGGAACCTGAAGGCTCCCCGAGTCCAGCACTCGGGAGACCTTCCCGACCACAGGCACTTGGATGGTCACCATCAAAGAGCCAGGCCGTCATTAAGCTCCACGTTGTACAGTTATTATTGCTGTTATCTCTTGGAGTTATTGCCCACGAACTGACCATTTATATTCATAATTGGTCATTAATGAGACAAATGAACTACAATTTGTAATCCCCGATCCCTCTCATATAAATGGATTGGAGGGAACCTATAAAGGGTACATTCGTCTAGACGTTTCTAGACGATTTCATACGCTTAAGGCTATTCATGACCGGAAGCTCATTCAACACTCACAGGATTAGGGTTATTATCCTCTGGGAGACTCGAACCTGTCTAAAAATCCCCCCTGTCTCTTAGTTAGAGATAACCATCAATATTCGTCCACAACACTCTCCATCGCTTAACCAAACCCGTACTACGGGTACCCCCATGGTATACTGTTGTTTCGTACACAACGACAGTTGGCGCGCCAGGTAGGGGTTCAGTCTGTGTTTTTGATCGACTTGATGGCTGTTGTTTGCAAGGTCAACACCCAGGTTCCCATCGGCGCCATGATCACCTTTGGGCGTCTGACTTTCTTTGCTGATTGTATGCGCCAACTGGTTCCGACCATCACCGCCCAAACAAGGGCGAAGGTTTCACGCATTCCAGCTATGCGCCCGTCTGTCCCTCGAGCGCCTGAGCGATCTGCTCTGCTCAAGGCACCCTCCTCGGCTCCTTGGGCATCCGAGCATCCAGCTCCGCCTAGGGCTCGCCCACAAGTCACCGCCAACTCGCCCGCCAATTTCGTCATCTTTGCCAATGTAGGCGGGCGCACAGTCCAACGGTGCTAATTCACTAGGGTTGCTTCAAAGCTACCTCGCCAGCCGATCGCTCCGGTCAAGCTAACGCCATCTCCTAACGTCATCATGATGATGATGGGGGCTGTCTCCGATGAAGAGCCCTCCGACGCCGCTGAGTCCAGTACTCACCGGCGTGATCGTCAAAGGAGGAACGTCGCCCGATCAGACCGCCACGTGAGGGCCCGTGCAGCGTCCGGGACTTCGTGACACGGCGCGTAGGACGGGTACACGATGGACTTTGAAGGCCATGCTGTGTACCGCACGCCGACTGTGAACCTGATCGCCATCGAGAGGACGCTAGCCGCCCTTCCCGATTCACCTAAGCTCCAAAGGGCTTGAGCTATGACCTGGGCGGCCACCGCTCAAATTGTTGACGTGGCCCTACCTCCAAGGTCACGGTCTCCAGACCATCACTCACATTCCCGACCGTCCTGGCAGCCAGCACGCTCGCATCTAATCGAGCGACGTAGGAGCTCTTATTCGGGTGACGCCCGAACCATCATCAATGATGCGCGTGACGCGCGCAACACCATTTCTCGCCATCGTAGTGAACGCGACCGCAGCGAGCTCCGTCGTCGTGAGCAATACGATCGGAGTCACGGCACGACCAACATCTCGCGCCACGACGGCTTTCTAGCCTTCTCTGAGCGCCTTCGTCGGATAGTGTGGCCTCGTAACTTCCGTCCAACGGGAGTCACGCCATATGACGGCAAGACCGACCCCTCCCAGTGGCTGCGGCTGTACTACACGACCATCCTTGCAGCCGGAGGGGACCAAGATGTCATGGTCAATTACTTCCCCGTCATGCTATCCGCGGCCGCCATCAGTTAGCTGGCCGGACTCCCGAAGAACTCCATCAACTCCTAGAGTGAATTGTGCGATGTCTTCATTACCAACTATCAAGGAACCTGGCAAAGGCCGGCCTCACGGCACGACCTGCGCTAGATACACCAAAAGGACGATGAGTCCCTCTAGGACTACATCCGTCGCTTCTCCGAACGTCGAAACACCGTCGCTAGTATCTCCGATGCCGACGTCATGTCCATCTTTCAAGATGGCTTGCGTAAGCCTTCAGAGTTGTTTCGCTATCTGGTGATGAACGAGCCAACTGATTTAGACGAGATGATCACCGTCGCCAAACAATTTGTCAACTCCAAAGATTCTGAGCGGGAGCAGATGAACCCGAACACTCAAGAATTCGGCAAGGACAAGAAGAAGAAGAAGGATCATCGTCGTTCGCCCTCGCGTGATGACCGCAATAAGCCCGAGTTCTTCTCTCGGAACAAGAGTAGGAAGCAAAAGGGCAAGGAGGTTATGATCGCTGATAAAAGTTCCCGATCCAGGGTCAGAATAACTCAGCATTACAGGAGGTATTGGATAAACCCTGCATTATTCACCCTAACAGCAACCACACCACCCGCCGGTGTTACTAGTTGTAAAACCAGATGGTGAAAGAGACGGAAGAAAACCCCCGGCAAGACAAGTGTCGCCAGGACGATAAAAAGAAGAAGTCCAACGAGGACGATAAAGACGCAGAGGCATCTCCGACGAAAAACGATTTTCAAGAGCCCGCTCGGACGGTCTCCATGATCTTCGATGGCGCAATCGCTGTTGAATCCAAGCGCAAGCAGAAGCTGTTAGCCCGCCGCGTCAATGCCATCAGCACCACGCCGACCGAACGCGTACGGTGATCGGAGATCTCGATCACCTTCAGCAGAGATGATCAGTGGACAGACATCTCCAAGCCGGGACGATTCCCATTGGTCGTCAATCCGGTCATCCTCAAGGTGCGCCTCAAGAGGGTCTTGATCGATGATGGCAGCGGCCTCGATGTCCTATTCAAAGGGACCTTGGCTGTGCTTGTCATCGATGAGTCCGCACTTCAAAAGATGGACACACCTTTCTATGGGATTGTCCCGAGGAAGGCCTCCATTCCACTCGGCATGCTCACTCTGCCGATGATGTTCGGCACTTGGGACAACTATAGAACCGAGCACATCAAGTTTTACGTCACCGACTTTGAGACTGCTTACCATGCTGTGCTCGGGCGGCCATCCCTCGCCAAATTCATGGCGGTACCCCACTACGCCTCGCCGCCCGCGGAGCGCCACGCTGACAGCGCACTCGGCGGGAGCTCGCCTCGCTTCTCCAGCAGCGACACTACCCGCTTCTCCGCCCTCGACTTCTAGAACTCCGTCGACCGGTCAACTTTAGCATTGGGGTCAAAGGCCGCCATTGGAATGGAAAGTGGTGACGCTACGGGCTTGAGATTGAAGAGTCGCCTCACCTTATGGTAGCACACGATGCAACCGCAGTGGTGATTAGGGTTACGAGGTGCCAGTGAATCAGGGCTCAAGGAAGAAGATGAAGGCTGGAGGCTTGAAGTGTGCGGAAGGATGAAGCACCCTCAATCGGGCTATTTATAAAACTCCCGCGCGACGGTTTGGGCCCCCGATGCACCGCGATTGCCTCGGGACACGTCTCAAAGCAATCTTCGGCATTAACTACGCCAATCAACATATTTTCAACCCATCCATCTAATCGATGATTACAGATCCAACGGTTGGTAGCAGAAAGCAAATCGACACCTACAATTTTTAATAACTGTACTCGCGTCCACGAGACGACCTTGGAGCTAGCGCGGGTCCCGTCGAACCTGTCGATTCTGACAGGCGCCAATCTGCGGCAGCAGACGTCTTTTCGCTAAAGGAGGACTACAAGTACTCCATTGCGCCGGACTGCTCCAACTGACACCTTTTCGCCAAAAAACCACACGATGGGCCTATCTATCCCTTTACACAAGTCGGTTTCATCGGACGCCAATACACCGAATGTGCGGGATTTAAAAAAACTCTCTGATCCTGGAGCTTATTTTATTCAAGAAACTCTAGTCCCGGGGGCTGCACCCGGTAGGTGCACCTGAGCGGTGCACCGATCGGGAAAAATTCATCAAGACTAAGTCCTGAAGCCCTTTTCGACTACTCAACTTCATCTGCACGCTGCAAAGAGCTCGGGGGCTGCTATCAGGAATATGATTCCGAGTTACCTCCTGAGTGGTTTTATGATGATCGAGTAAATGAGAGATCAATAGACTCAACATTAAAGACAACCAGTCAATGGTCGTCATTCTCTAGACAGCCAGCGGTCGGGAACCTGAAGGCTCCCCGAGTCCAGCACTTGGGAGGCCTTCCCGACCATAGGCACTCAGATGGTCGCCATCAAAGAGCCAGGCCGTCATTAAGCTCCACGTTGTACAGTTATCATTACTGTTATCTCTTGGAGTTATTGCCCACGAACTGATCGTTTATCCTCATAATTGGTCCTTAATGGGGCAAATTAACTACAATTTGTAACACTCGATCCCTCTCATATAAAGGGATCGGAGGGAGCCTGTAAAGGTTACGTTCGTCTAGACGTTTCTAGACGATTTCATACGCTTAAGGCTATTCACACCCGAAAGCTCATTTAACACTCACAGGATTAGGGTTATTATCCTTCGGGAGATCCGAACCTGTCTAAAATCCCCCCTATCTCTTAGTTAGAGATAACCATTAAGATTCATCCACAGCACTCCCCATCGCCTAACCAAATCCATACTGCGGGTACCCCCGTGGTATACTGTTGTTTCATACACAACGACAATGGGTTTGGCATTCTGCATGTCAAGCTTCTTGAGCATGTCTTTAATGTACTTGGTTTGACTGATGAAGGTGTCTTCCTTGATTTGTTTAATTTGGAATCCAAGAAAGAACTTCAACTCTTCCATCATAGACATTTTAAACCTTTTGGTCATTATCCTACTAAACTCCTCACATAAATCATTGTTAGTAGAACCAAATATAATATCATCGATATATATTTGACAAACAAAGAAATCATTATTAGAATATTTAGTAAAGAGGGTAGGATCGGTTTTGCCTATTTCAAAGCCCTTTTTTAGAAAAAATTCCCTAAGGCATTCATACCATGCTATAGGTGCTTGCTTAAGCCCATAGAGCGTCTTTTGGAGCTTGAACACATGATTTGGATATTTAGGGTCTTTAAAACCTGGTGGTTGCTCCACATCCACCAACTCGGTGATTGGACCATTCAGAAATGCACTTTTTACGTCTATTTAGTGAAGCTTTAAATCATGGTGAGTAGCAAAGGCCAATAAAATACGAATAGATTCTAGCCTAGCAACAGGTGCATACGTCTCACCAAAATCCAAACCTTCGATTTGCGTGAAGCCTTGTATCACCAATCTAGCTTTATTCCTCACGACCACGCCGTGCTCATCTTGTTTGTTACGAAAAACCCATTTTATGCCAATTACATTCTGCTTCGGTCTTTCCACCAATATCCACACTTCATTCATTTTGAAGTTGTTGAGCTCCTCTTGCATGGCCATCACCCAATCTGCATCCTCAAGGGCTTCTTTCACCTTTACTGGTTCCAAAAAAAGATACAAAAGAGTAACATTCACAAAAAATTACTAAACGTGAACGAGTGGTTACTCCCCTTCGTAGATCACCAAGAATGTTATCTATGGGATGGTCTCTTTGAATACCTTGATGGATTCTTTGATATTATACTGGTGGTTAGTCAACTTCCTCTTGAACTTCTTGTTCCTTGTCCATCACCTCCCGCTCTTGAGTTTCTCATGTTTCACTTTCTTCTACTTGTACCTGTTATTGATCCAATGATTATTCCTCCATTGGTCTTATATCTCCAATAGACATATTTTTGATTGCTTCACATGGAGGTTCTTCTTTACCTGTATCACTTAGATCAACTTGCTCTACTTGAGAGCCGTTAGTCTCATCAAATGTCACATCCCTAGTGACTTCAACAATTCCAGAGGTCTTGTTGAAAACATGGTAGGTATGTGTATTTAACTCATAACCAATCAAGAAACTTCTATCTACCTTAGAGACAAATTTAGAGTTTCTCGATCGCTTACTTAAGACAAAACACTTACTATCAAAAACTCTAAAATATGAAACATTAGGCTTGTTACCAGTTAAAAGCTCATAAGCCGTCTTTTTAAGAATTTTGTGTAGATACAGACGGTTGATTGCATGACATGCAGTGTTGATAGTTTCTGTCCAAAATATGTCTGAAGTCTTGTACTCATTAAGCATTGTTCTTGCTGCTTTAATTAATATTCTATTCTTCCGTTACACCACTTTATTTTGGGATGGATCATAAGGTGTGAAGAATTCATGTTTAATACCTTATTTATCAAGAAAATCTTCAACTTGAGTGTTCTTGAACTCACTCCCGTTGTCACTTCTCATTTTTATGATCTTAACTTCATACTTATTTTGAGCTCTTCTTACAAAACTCTTAAACAATCCTTGTGTCTCGCTCTTATCATGCAAAAAGAATATTCAAGTGAAACGAGAAAAATCATTGACAATGACTAAGCCATATTTATTACCACCAATGCTTAGGTACGCCACTGGTCCGAAAAGATCCATGTGTAGGAGCTCCAGTGGCCTCCTTGTTGTCATGATGTTCTTAGCGGTGTGCGGTACTCTAATTTATTTACCTGCTTGACATGCACTATAGAGCCTGTCTTTCTCAAACGCAATATTTGTTAGTCCTAGGATGTGTTCCCCTTTAAGAAATTTTGACAAATTCCTCATCCCAACATGAGCTAGTCAGTGATGTCATAACCAACACATGCTAGTCTTAGCCACCAATCAAGTTTCCGGTTCAACTTTATCTAGATCAAAATTAACTAAATAAAGCTTTCCCTTTAACTTACCCGTAAAGGCTATGAAATTATCAACACATCTCAAAACGGTCACACCCTTATTAGTAAAAACATATTTATAACCTATTTCACATAACTGAGATATTGAAAGCAAGTTATAACTTAAAGATTCAACTAGTAAAACATTAGAAATAGTATTACCATTTGAGATAGAAATTTTACCTACTCCTATTACCTTTCCTTTTCTATTGTCATTGAATACAATGGATTCATGATTACCTTGATTTGGCTCAAATGAGATGAACAGACTCCTTTCTTCGGTCATGTGATTTGTACATTCACTGTTCATCACCCAACTAGATCCGCTAGAGGAGTATTCCTTCTTGCTTTTTAGCCATAAAGCACTTAGGGGAGATGATGTTGTCGTCGCTTGAATCTCCAAATAGTGAAGGCTTTGGAGTTATAATGTTGGCGATGGCGATGGTGGCGACTCCCTTCTTGCTAGAGTCAGAATCTGACTCGGACTCGGAATCAGAGTCAGAGTTCCACTCCTCTCCAATGTGAGCATGGCCGCCTTTCTTTCCATTTTTGTACTTTTGCTTTTTTTTGCTTTCTTGCTCTTTCTTTTTAGGGCAATCGGCTATGAAATGGCCGGGATCGTCACACTCATAGCAACCTTTCTTTGACTTTTTTTCTTTGATTTGTCATCCTTTCTCTTGTACTTGTCAAAACCACCCTTCTTCATAAACTTCTTTAATTTTTTTGACAAATAGTACAAACTCCTCATTATCACTTTCTTCACCACTAGATTATTCTTTCTTTTTTGCTTTGAGAGTCACATCCTTGCTCTTGTTATTGTGAAGCTTAGCTAGATCTTTGACTTTCTTAGCTTCTTCTTCCATCAACTCATGAGCAATTATCCGTCCTCGTACATCGCTTGGTGTTATTTTCTTGAACCCTTTTCGCTCATGGATAAAAGTCACCAAGTTAGGATTTCTTGGCGCTATAACCCGAAGCAATCTTTTCACAACAAAGTGATCGGTCATCTCTTCACTTACAAGATCCTTGATTTTGTTGACAAGGACCATGAGGCGATCATACATTTCTTGTGGAGTTTCATCATCTTTCATGATAAATTTTTTGAGTTTCCCTTCAAGAAGCTCTATCTTTGATTCTCTGACTAAGGAAGTCCCTTCATGAGCAACTTGCAAGGTCTCCCATATCTCTTTAGCTTCCTTAAGCTCATCAACTTTATTGAATTCTTCTAGACTTAATGCGGCAAGTAGAACACTTGCTACTTGAGCATTGTGGTAGATATCTTGTTCTTCATCAGCTATTAATTGATGACCATCCCCATTAGAGTCATCTACATCTACACATGTGCACACAATCTTTCAAATATTTGGATGCGTAAAGATTATGTGCAATTTCATCTTATGTCTTCATGCCGCATAGTGTGTACCATCAAAGTAAGGTACACGACCAGTTGGCACAGAGAGATAATTATTACTAGAGTTTAGCTTAGAGTAATCAAAAGGATATGTTGTGTCTTTCTTCCCTCCAACACTATTCTTATTTGTGCCAGTGGGATTTGACTCCTTAGACATCTTTTCTCTTCAAGCGGTTAAGTCTTTGAGAATAGCCTGCTCTGATACCAATTGAAAGTTGCCTAGTGGGGGTGAATAGGCAATCTGAAAATTCTCAATAAAAATTATCAGTTTAAACCTCTAGGACCCAGACTATCTGGACTATAGCCGGATACTCCAAGAGCTGGATAAAGTAAAAACTATCCGAGGTCCAGACTGTCCGGGTGTAACCGGATGGTCTGGGCACAACAAATCTGAAAATATGACCTATGCGGAAATATGCTAACCAATGAATTCAACGACACTTAAACTTACTAGCAAGATGATAGATCAACAGTAAATGTAACTAGCAAGAACTGCAATGTACACAATGATTTTTTTCCGAAGTTCAAATCCTCCGATCCTACGTCTCCGTTGAGGAAACCCCAAAGGGCCAGGTCTCTTTTAACCCTAATCCTCACCAAGCCCTTACCTCTGTAAAACTTGGTTTTTACTCAGTTACCTCTTTGAAGCCGAGATGAGGCCTTGTACAAACTTGTCCGGTCACCCACAATCCTTAGGTGCTCACGGATCAACGTCTAGCCGTCTAGGAGATTCTCGATCTCCAAGAGTAATAGACTTGTTGACGTGATCCAACGTCGTGTGCTCAAGAAATAACGAAGAACTTCAAGCACACACCCACACAACTCTCAAAAGGCTGATTCAACAAGAACACGTGGAGATTGTGTGAAGAGATCACTCTTCTTCACCCAAGATCCAAAAGAACACACAAGAAAAAATAAGGAAGAATGGCAGGGGATCTAGGGTTGTCAATCACGTCTTCCTTATTATGGAGGGGAAGGGTATTTATAGCCCTGCACCAAATCTATCCATTAAGGTAAAAATCACGCACTATTCATCCAGACAGTCCGGGCTTAACCGGATGATCCAGACCAAATAAAATCAAAACAGAACGAGTGTTTCAGATAGTCCGGTCAGAGTCCGGATATTCCAGGTTAAAAACTTTATCCAAAACAGAAAGGAGTTTTCGGACAGTCCGGCCAAGGTCAGAACAGTCCGGCCACGAAATAAAAATCAAATAGAGAGCAATTTTCCGATTGTCCGACCAGAATTCCGGACATTTTGACTTCAGAATAAAATTCAACAGAAACAAGTTTTCGGATAGTCCGGACAATCTGGCTCAAAAATAAATCGAAACAGAAACATATTTTCGGATTGTTCGGCTAGTATCCGGACAATCCGATATGTAAATAAAATCAAACAAAAGGCAAATCTCGGACAGTCCGGCTAGACTCGGACAGTCCGGCTTTTCTGGAAATCAAAAACCAACTTTGAAAAAATTCCAAAACTTTCAACGAAAGATATTGATTTAAGCACTTAGCTTTGGATTAGCGATCAACTCATCCCTCTTGATAGTACGGCATCCCTAGACTCAAGAGAATGAAAAATATACACGATAAGCACTACTTGAGCCTAAGTAGAACGAATAACTCGATTTCTTCAAGATCAAAAGAGCTGCAATACCGCTTTCAGTTCTTAATTCCTGCATTCATCTTAGCAATCATGTCAGTAGCATTTGATCACTATTATTATTGAAACACCACAACAAATTAGGGGCCTAGACGCATCAAGATGCACTTTCAACCTCGGAAGTTTTGGTAAATCCTAGATATTCTGAAACTGTTTAATCTCGTTTTTTGAAGAATTTTTTTAGGGTTGTCTATAAAGCCTCCTCTAGACAACTTTCAATTAGTTGGTGGAGCAATGGGTAATCAAGTCCATATAGTATGAGTACTTTTGGAGGTAAAAAATTATCGTTTACAAGTAGTAGGTCGCTATATTTAAGATAAATTTTGAACCCTAAAACTTGTTCTATTAAAAAACGGAAGGAGTGCTAACTATATACTAATGTACAAATATACATACTAATACAAATATGATGTACTAATAAAAGTGCTAGCCTTAAGATCACCCTAATGCAAATTTAAAAATAAAGAGGGACACAGATCATTGTTTGAATCTATAATTTCGTTATCTTTCTCTTCTTTTTTTCCTTTAGAATAGTGGTGTGGATGGGATCACCGACTTATCCAGAGGATTTCATCGACGATCTCAAGTAGGGTAGCAAAATTCCTCTGGTCTTTACCTAGCCGAGAATAGCCACATGTTTTCCTCTATCACCTTCTATGATCAGTTTTGGGGAAGCACTTGAAGTTTTTATATATGATCGCTCCTATTTTATTCTGGCGCCGAGTAAAATTGGGGGTGTCAAGATAGGAAGTATGGGCTCTTTCGATCATTGTGAGAGTGAAATTTATAAGGAAATCACATCGGGTGGAAGGTAACTGTATTTTTTCTTGGTTTTAAAACTCAATTTACTAACAACCTAAAAAAATAGAGCCGTACATTGTGCATCGAAAGCAAAATATTTCGCACAAGCATGTCCAAATACAAAATATTAGTATACCACAATTCAGAAATTACTTTTTCGTGCTAGTTAAAATCCCTATATATGAACATTTCAAATGGGAAAGTGTACATGCGTGTAACTTTCTTACTAAAAATCTATCATTGATCAATCACACCTAAATGTCTCCATTTTTAATGTCCTACGAGGTCCATAAGTATTCTTTAAAAAAAATTTGTAGCATTACAGTATACACCCCCTTCCAATAATTGGGTGTTACATCTATCAATTTTTCAGCGAGGAATAAATAAAAATGGAGCATCATATATGTGGTTGGGAGCCGGTCAGTAAATTAACATGTCGACCATAAAGGCCAGAATAGAGAAAGGCGAAATAGGCGGAAAGAATGTCACGCAATTGAAAAATGCGCGAGCAAGCGATGGGAGGGTGTGCCACGACGGCTCCAAGAAAAAAGGGAGAGCTAGCTAGATAGCTGCAGTAACCTGACACCGAACGCATTGGTGCAGCCAGCCATGCATGCATGTGGCTGCCCCGGGCCTGGGCGTGCGTGATTTGTAGCAGTCCCGTCCGGCACCCGCTGCCATCTGATCGAAAAGACTCGCAACTTGGCAGAGTTGCCATGCGAACTTGCCGGCGCATGCATGCAGGGTCATGGACTGGCTGACGGGCCGGCCGGCCGGCCACGATCGAGCGCGATCATCTCAGATCGATCGCTCAGGTTCAGGGGTCAAAGCCACTGCAGGCAGATGCTGAGAGAGTGAGATGGAGTTATACATGCATGTGCACATACATGCGCATTGCGCAGTATGAGTAGTTTTTTCGCCTCTGGTGGGGGACACGGCCACACGGGACAGCTCACAAGAAATGCGTCGCCGTCGCCGTCACCGTCTAGCATGCATATGCATGCAGACGCAGGCCGTGGTGGTTCCGAGAGGATCGACGATCAGTCGAGAAATGACAGCCAGCCCATCACTCCATGCATCAGCGTGTGTCATGCATGTACAACACGTTCATGATTGCGAAATAATTGGAAGTGCGTGCGTATTGAGCACAGACTAGAAAAACAGGTAATTAATCAAACTACTATGGTCCGTGCGTAGAGACTGAATATGGATGGGCGCATGTACGCATGGTGTAATCCTAACACTGTCACATTGCCGGCACGCCTTTATTTACACGGCATACCGCCAGAGAGGAGAGGAGGTGGCTGGAGCTAGCCGCGACGAGCCGTGTGCATGTCCCGGCCCCATCCCCATGCGCTAGGAATCTAGGATTACCACTACCCCGTGCTTGTGCACCAGAATGGCAAAGCGCATGGTGGACTCGCAAAAGCCGGGCTTGCTAGCCACCCCTAACAAGGGAACCGACCGAACCATGTGTACATGGTGACATGGATGAGTCCCCTCGCTCTCTAGCTTTCTCGGCTTGTATCGCATCACAGTCACATGTGCATGCGCCCTGCAAAGTGGTCTATCACGACCGGACGGACGCGCGGACCGTACGTACCAGAAGTGCATCTCTCGCATGCATGCGACGCATACGGGCGGGCAAGGCTAGCTGCTTTGCCTGCGCGCGCGCGTGTGGTGGCGATCGAACGCAGCGTTGGGCTAGTAAAGCCACGCTGCGGCAGCGTGACAGCGCGCGCATGTGGCCTGTCCGGCCGGCCGGTACGACAGCTAGCTTGAGAGGCCAGCCAACCATCGCATCGCAACGCAACGCGCCCGATTGATCGGCTTCGCTCGCGCTGGCTCTGGCTGGTTCGAGAGGCGCTGGACCACCAATAATATGCGCGAGCGTTGCCGACTTGCTGCGGACTGCTGCATGTCGATCGATCGGTTGTGCGCGCGCTCGATCGGGGCGATTTGCAGTTTGCACGCCGTCGGCATATGCGTGTGCTCGCTCTTCGGCAGGGCCCTTCGATCCAGCCGGTCGCTGGCCAGTGTGGCCACTGGGAGCAACTTTGTCGGAGCCAGCCGGCCAGCCGGCCAGCCGCCTGGCTCTCAAAGCGTACGTACGGATGCTGCCGCGCTCGTGGAAAGGACGTCTCGGCTCTGCCACGCAATGCCGCATTTTCGCTTGCCTGCATGCATGCCACATGCACATGGCAGTTGTATCGCTCGCATTGGATGCTTTTGAGATCAGGTCAGCTTTCACCATTTTAATACGTCTTCGGTTTTTTCAAAACAACAACGGCAATCTTGCCGACGTGCGCTGAGCAGTGACCAAGAGGGTCATACTCCTAGGTAGCATTTTCAAATGAGGGTAGACGTACGATATCGTAGATGTTAGATGCTTTGCCTTTTTGATAAAATAGTTTGAGGATTTTAGAAAATAATACTAAAAAGATGATAAACAGTTTTAATATATATAATTATATGGAGATTTTTTTTAAATTACACCTTTACTAGTATGAAAAAACGTGCCGCACGATAATAGACAAATTATGAACCGCCGAAAGAAACGGGCCCAGTGTCATCCTCCACTCCTCCAGCGTATATTTTTTAGAGCAAATCTCGGTGAGACTGCAGGAGCAAAGAAATGGTCAGTGTTAAGAGTTTTGGACAACATTACTATGGACGAGCGTACGTGGCAACCAGGGAGCGTAATGGTGTTATAACTCTTTTACTATCTTCGTACTTTTGTAGCATAAGTTCTATTTATTTTGGTTTGATATTATTTAGAATTATTGTAATCTAGCTTATAGTTAGAGATTATAATAAGCCAATTTATAATAATCTAGAAAAATTAAGCTGTGAGCTATTTAACAACTTAGATTATTATAATTATGTTTAAATGACAAAAGATTACCAGTATGGCGTAAGTAGTATATCCGTACTCTTTACCTCCCCTACCACACCTTCTCACTTCAAGAAAGTTCGGTGACGGAGCCAAGATCTAACAGAAACGGGATCGAAGGAAGTGTTTTATTGTTGCCCATTAAACTGAGCTATCCATGGGAATTTTCAACGGCAAATAGTGCTTGACTTCCATTGTTCGCCGGGGTGATAATTAAACCTCGTAACATGTAATAATCTCACACCCTTTTTGACTCTTTTGAAAAGGGAAATCTCTCATCATAAGCTAAACACTCCAGGAGTCCAGGTAATATGTGATCCACGCACACAGCAATAATATAATATAAATGGAAAGGAGAACACTGCAAGGCCGCACTCTCCGGTCTCCATCCGTCGTAAGCGACAAATGTTCAACGTAGGATGGCAACATGGCAGCACCGTGGGGACAGGGGACACAGGCCGGGCTCTCGTAAAAACAAACAAACAAACAAAACTGGGGCGCCGTCCATCTCTGGATCAACGGTGCCAACGAGAGGGATCCTTCCTCTTCTTCGCGCCCGACACCGGGAGAAGATTCCCTCCAGGAGAGCGACTCCAATTATACGAGAGAACTGGAGAATGAGATCTGCAAAAGTAGCATGCAATGCATCGCACATACCAGACACGCGAGCCATCGATGAATTGAGGCCTTTCGCTGTGGTTGACGCCGATTGATAGATTGATAAGAGTGACAGACAGCTCGGCTGATAAATCGGCCACGTAGGTACGCTCGAAACAAGGCAGGCACGAACACACACACGCACGCACTAGATATTATAGCTACTGATCAGGGCACCGATCGGAGGGGAGGGATCGAGACATGCATGCACGCACGCACCTGGATCCTGTCGAGTGTCGACGCGTAACAGTCGCTCGAACATGCAGAGATTTCGTGGATGGAAGGGGAGGACAGCCTGAGCCGGTGGTGATTAATTTTGATCGAAAAATACTGTACAGGGAAACGTAAAAAGGACCCTGGTCCCTGGTTGGTTGAATATTGCTGAACTAGGTCATTGTTCACCTGGGATATGTATTAGTGTTATGTGTTCGCGTTAATTTGGGACCTAACACTTTGTTTGATATACGATAAGAGTTATTGAGCTAGAGTATATCAGAAAAAGAAGAAACTCTGTACGCTAGGGGTTGTGTCCAAATCTAAAGATATCTCAGCCAGTACGATGGTAGCTTAGTGTAGACATCACTCAATCTTACAAAAAGATTGTAGCATTAGATTGTGTTGAGTTCTATTTTGGGTCAGATATCAGTATCATAACTACTTAGGGATGGTACCTGGCTTTGTAATTGTGAGTGCACTAGGGATTAGTCTACTTCCTCATGTGCACAAATTCTGAAGAATGCTGCTGAACGTATAGGTATGATTTAACACATGAGCGGAATTAGCTCAGCTTCGCTCGCAATATTTTTAATGGAGTAATACCATAATTTTTTTTAGAAATATACTCTTTATATAATTTAAGATCAGATTTAACACAACATATATAATGAATTTAGGCTATGACACTATCCAATTTAGACAGTAAAATTCGTTATAGTATGTTATTTTAAATCCAATTCTTATTATAATATTATGAGATAAATAAAGTACATGTTTTAAAGACTAGTTTTATTTTTTAGCCTTAGACCTCACTCTACAACCCTCCCGAGTCCGGTCTTCTTCAGCTGAAGAGCCAGCCCACAGCCCGAGAGCATACAAGGACTGTATATCCTAGAGCCAAACGCTGTCGCCGCCCCAAGGCCCCCCACCGTGCGCCCG
>KE370908.1:917291-935536 GCA_000418225.1 Zizania latifolia
GGTCAAGCAGGTGCGGGAGCTGAGGAGGCTGGTGCCCTGCCGCCGCGAGCCGTGCGGGCTCGGCGAGCTGTTCCAGGAAGCGGCCAGCCACATCGAGGACCTGCAGGTGCAGGTGAACCTCATGCGGATGCTGCTCGACAAGCTCTCCGAGGAGTGAACTAGCCGGCCGTTAATTGCCGGCGCCGTGTCGATCGCCCGTGCTCCATCGCGCGCTGGATTACACGACAGTGTGATGTGTGTTTAGTTCTGTCCATGCACGCATGAATCGACCAGCTGGTCTGCCGGAACACATACTATAAGTACAGTCCAATTCACCCATACCGGTTGATTTGCTATTTCACAGTATGACATTGTGTTGTTTTTATTTGTTGATGTGTCTATTTGATTCATGTATATTTTTCGAACCATGTCCACGTGTGTTTCATTAATTTATTATTTCCTTCACATATGTGTGTGCGCATTATATTGCAATGGAAGTACAATAAAACAGTAGCAACTCTGAAAGCAGCGAGTTGATTGAATCGAAGAGCATTGCAAGTCTTTTCACTCCGGCAGTTGGTTTCTCACGTAACAGACTAACAAGTGTATGTGAGGCCTGCCATGTACTCATGTCTGGGCTCATAGCACAGTCTGGGTAACAGGTAGGCCACATATCCGGCCCTTTTGTCAAAATTTACTCAACTGGGCCACAGCCTCAGACAGACACCTCGCACGATCACAACACGTCGAATCCGAAGTGTTGGCACGTACTCCAACATGGTACGGATATTGCAGATTGTTGGAGCTGCATGAACATCTAACAAAAATATACAGAAAACATTTTTTTCCTCGGGTTCAACTATCAGAGACGACTAACGTTTTCAGATATGGTTAAATAACCACTATTTGATCACGTTTCTGAAACATCTCTGATGTCTCGGTCTAGCCGTGTTGTAGCAGAATACTTCTATTTATATTATAATGTATTTCACTTTTTTATAATATCTGGTTTTGATTGATTTTATAAAAAATATACTATAGTTATATTAATATATTTTAATAGTATATTTATTTGATGCTATAGATGCTAATATTTTTTCTTAAAATTTAGTCAAAATTAGAGAGTTTACTTTTTTAAAAAAGTTAAACAACTTACAATATTAAATATCAGTGGCAGAGTCACATTATGGGAGGGTCTAAATTTTACATTTGCACATTTTAACTTGAAAATCAGTTCACAAAGTGTACTTTTCTCTGCTTTTCACTAGTTCTGCGCCTCAAGAATAGAGTATAGGTTAAACATTTGAATATTATTACTCCACTCGAATGCGCTTACATTAATTGCTTATTACACACTTTTAAAACACAACTTAGCGCATACCTTTATTCCCGGTTACAGAAAGATACAACTTATATAGTCTTAAGGGTCTGTTTGGTACAGTTCTAACTTCAAGATTCATACTAGATCTGAGGGTTTGTATGGTCTAATAAAATAGTTTAGATTTTTATTTTTAGTCTAAAATAAAAATTAGATTGTCTAATTAAATACGCTCGATTCATCTATAGCTTAAGATCTAAGATTTCTTAAAATTAGGTTTGGTCAGCTCTAACAAATTCTAGATCTGATGTTGTATCAAACGGAGCTTAAAAGTCAATACCCTTGTTCCGGAGATCTCAGCGTGAACGCGCAGACTGCATACTTAACGATCCACGACGACCTTGGTGTACTTCGTCGAGTTGGTGATTGGTGAAGGCGCCACGGCTGCCGTCAAGCGCGAAGTAGAAGGGGTAGATCTCGTAGCGCACCCTGTAGCTGCTGTAGTTGGTCTGGCACCCCTGCGCTTCGCCACGTACAGGTCTCGTTGAACCTCAGCTCGACACCGCCGTCGACAGGCACTGCGCGCACCGGCGCACGCCGCCGACGCCAGGTCCGACGAACACTCAGCTAGCCCGTAGATGCTCACGGACGGCGTGTAATATTGCTCCTTCACCCTTCCCGTCTATACCTTCTTTCTTGTTGCCTCAAGTGAGAACCGTGAGAGTTACATTGTTTTGTAGCCCAATCAACAGTACCAAATTTTAGCATACCAATATTTTTGTAAGGCAAAGTTACGTGATGGTACGTTTGACTTGATGCCTTAACCAACTTTTGGGTGAGGAAGTTTCGATGGTCACCGAATTTTTGTTTGCAAAAGGCATTTGGGACAATGTTTAGATTGTCGTATTGCCCAAAATTCGGCATCACCGAAAATTTGGTATTGTGGTTTGTGGCAACGAGTCAAAAGAAATTGGTTGGATCTATGGGATATGAAAGACAAAAGTAACGTATTACTGTTTTCCTATGTACGGAGAGCTAGTATGAAAATCAGTAGAGCATCTCCTACAGAGTTGTTATTTTTAATTTTCTAAAATTTTATATAGGGAATTTTCTTATTAAAATATAATCTCTAAATCTTTTTACTTTCCAGTAGACTCCCTATATTATATTTCCTATATTTTACTCATGTATCATCGACAGGTGAATCATACTTGTTAAATATTTTCCTTTTCTTTTTTTAGCTCTTATATCACGTGGGATCAAAGTGGATAGAAAACGAGAGTCACTCTCTATAAACACGGAGGATGGAGAAAGATTTTAGAGATCTCTAAAAATATAGAAAACCAAATAAAAAAACCGTTAAAGATATATTTTAGACTAAAATCTTTAAAATAGAGATAATGAATTATACTGGGCGCGGGAGATGCTACGAGGAAATACACGAGCAGCGGTCAAAGTTTGGGGAAAAAGTACGGTTCATGTTACACACGGCCTGCCAGTTTGTTTGCAATTGGCTTAGTAGGCTTTTCACATTCCGGAGCCCACTCAACAACGAGCCCACCGGCGCACACCACCATCCTCTTCCTCTCTCCCGTTCCCCATCTGTTACTCCCCACACGCACGGACCAGAGCGGCAGCCTCGCACGCTCGCAACCCCCGCACCTCACGGGCACAGAGAGAGACGGCGGCGGCGGGATGTTCCTGCGGCGGATCCTGAGTGGCGGGGGTGGGCTGGCGGCCGGCTGGCGGCGCGCGCCGTGAAGGAGACTACGGGGATCGTGGGGCTCGACGTGGTGCCCAACGCGCGGGAGGTGCTCATCGGCCTCTACAACCGCACGCTCAAGGAGATCGAGGCCGTCCCCAAGGACGAGGGCTACCGCAAGGCCGTCGAGTCCTTCACACACAACCGCCTCCAGATCTGCCAGGAGGAGGACGACTGGAAGCGCATCGAGGACCGCATCGGCTGCGGCCAGGTCGAGGAGCTCATCGAGGAGGCCCAGGACGAGCTCAAGCTCATCGCCAAGATGATCGGTCTGCACTTCTCCTTTCTCCCCTCTCCCGTTTCCGCTACACCTCCTGCATTTCTTTCGCCTATGTTGTTACGCGCCATGTTATATGCTTTGCTGATCTGTGGGGCATAATTAGGGTAGTTGAGGTGTGGATGTGCCTATTTAGCTACTGGTTTCATTGCTTCAACTAGCTTTTTTAGCTCTGGTAGACAACTGATCCGTGGACAATAACATCGTAGCAATTGATGTGTGATTTTTTTATCGAAAATGTTTCATTTAGGGCGCCCTGAAAAATGTAAAAAATCGGACGGTGTTTTAACACTTAGCGAAGAATGTTTTATCACTTGGTTAAAAAATGTTTCAAACAGATGCAATATTCGGCGATGTTGTTTGTAAAAACAAGAAACCACTATATGTAACACCCTTCTTGTTTTTATGTTTCAGTAATTAAAACTCAATGTTTCATATGTGGGAACAAAATGTTTCAATTTAGATTTGATTGTGTTTTACTTTATTTATTTTATTGAAACATTTTTTATCAAATGATAAAACATTTTTCACCGAGTGTTGAAATATCATCCGGTTCTTTTTCAATTCCTAGGACGTCTGGACCCTAGTCTTCTCCTTTTTTATTCCCTGGAGTAGTGGTTACCGGATGGGATTTGGCTAATGGCACTGGTATGGCAAATATCCATAGTTGATAGTAGGGTGTTCGCCCATTTGTCAGTCAGATTAGCCTCTTGCTGATAAGGAGGGAATGGAATGTTTGTTTGAGATTGCCGGCTGTCTGTTTCTTGTAAGAAATGCCTTAATTGTTTTTACGGTTCATGTTAAGGATTGTAGAGTAGTTAATATATGCTGTTCAAGTACAATCTGTCATCACCAACATATGCTTTTTGTGAACTGGATGGTGCTTGAAATTTAACTAGAGTGCTCATTGGTGTATCACTGAATTGTAGTGTTGTGTATATCTGGTGCCATGGCATCAGGTGGATTGCCAATATGTAAAATTTGGCTGGTCTGGAATCCAGTTCAGGAGTTGTGGTGGTCATCAGGAAATGGCCTTTTGTGCTATGCATTCCATGGAGTAATGTATCTGTATATTACTTCAATGCTATAGCATTTCCCTTTTGCCAGTATCCCACGTTCCCACTGAGTTATTTTGTGAAAATTCAGACGAAATCATCAGTTTTCCATTCTACATGAGATGATATAGGGAGGAATTCGGAATATGATGTTACCAGCAAAAGTGAAAAGAACATCTAACATTCCGCAAGCTCCTCAACAGTAGAGCAGTTCTCTACTTTCATACAGGAGTTTGTCCATCTACCATCCACCTAAATAAAATCAACATTCCAAATAACATCTTGCAGAAAGTCCAGGAAAAATGTTGAACCAAGTAACTAACCACCCACCCATTCACATTTCTCACCCATCCAGCACTCTCAGCAATCAGTCATCTCTAAAATCTCAATATAGTGGAGTGATTTTTGTATGGAACTATGAGTAAGCGCAATAATTTATTATATTTCGTTGCATGGCATGGGCAAATTACTTGTGATTGAGAAGTTCACACAATCAATCTATTATTATCTAGCTGAGTATCCATTAAACTTACAACATAAGGTACACAAGTAAGGTCATCTTGTATTAATCCTTTTCCTGAGATTAGCAACTGAGATAGGTTGAGTGCATATGTTAAGCTCTTTGTGATATTTTGAATTTCTACATTATATGCATGTGTTAAGTTACCTTCTGTGATATTTTGAATTTCTACATTATATGCATGGTTCAATTTGCTTCTTTTCTAGTGACATCTCATCAGTACGAAGGACATCGATTCTGAGGAAACTATATTGTGAATATCAATAAATTGTAGCATATAGACCTTGCTCAGTCAACTAAATCATGTGTAGAATGATACAAGTTTTTGGTTATGACGAATAATTTCTTTGGGAAATTTCAATATCCATTGCTAAGATTGCACTTGTGGAAAGTAATCCTTGGGTGCTAAATTTATGGTTTCCTAGTTTATGTCTTTCCATAATGGCTTAGTCTATATTTGGTAGTCTATCCTGAGATAATTAAGGGCCTAAATAAGAGCCTGCTATGTATCAAACATTGCCATGTATTGAGAAGCTATATAATCTAAAGAAAGGAATCATGGCTGATAGCCAAAAGTTTGCCCAAAATCATTCTGTCACCTGTTCTGTTCGGTTCCTGTTTGGCCTGGGTACTCGCCGGCGAGTTCCTCCTCTCCGACGTGTTCCCGACAGCACTTGTGTATTTCAATCTGTTATCCTTCGTGTATATGATTTGTCCATAGAACTGCCAAAATTGTAAGTACAATATGATGAAATGGAGAAGCGCCATGTGGCTAAAAGCCTGAAACACTGTTTTCAGAATGAAGGTCCACAAGGATTTACTTTCTTTAACCGATAGTTTTCTGTGTTATTGAAACTATAACACTAGATTTGCGTGGATAATTAACTTAACATCTCTTCTGAAAACGCCACACCAGTAATTTGTAAAGTTAGTGAAACTGTAACACCTTGAATCCTTGATTAAAACCACTGATGGTGTGTCTGAACTCTGTAAATATGCATACAGCACTACTTTTCTTTTATCGTGATGCTTTTGGTTTTCATCTCCAGTATATGATCCTGTTTGTTTTATTTATTGATATAAATCCTTTCAGCTTCAGTTAATTATATTTATGTTGTTGCAATGTATGGCAGAATGGGACCCATGGGGTGTTCCTGATGATTACGAATGTGAGGTGATTGAAGACGACACACCTATCCCTAAACATGTTCCACAGCACCGGCCTGTTGCACTCCCTGAGGAGTTCTTCAAGACTTTAAATGCTGTCAAATCTGATCCTGCTCTTCAGGACGAATCTCCTCCTCAAGTGAAGGCATGAAGATGTAAACTCTTCAAGATCTATCAGTCGCACCTTTTGCTGCGTGGAGTAGACTATAGATTAGTTTCAAGTGTCCTTTACCTGCAATGTGCTTGGTCGGTTGTTCCAAGCAGAATAATGTTGTAGTGAGTACTACAAAGAATGTGTTATCTGAGTGCTCCCCACACAGTGAAATCGTGTGATATTTAACAATGAGAACATTTTTTTATTAATCTATATTTGAAAGTTGCTTAGAGAAGGGTGAATAGATAATCCTGAAAAAATCTTTGAAAAATAGTTAAGAGTTTGGGAATGTCCAGTCTCTTTTGGAACTTCTAGGTCTGGATGTTTCGGCTTAAGTCAGATGTTTCGGGGTCCAAATGCCCGGTTCCAATCGGATATTCTGGGAAGAAAAAAAAGCTCAAACAACTTTGAAATGAAATTTAATTAATAAACTAAGTTAACATAAGGGTAGATCTAGTTGCTAGCAATGTATTTTGTGCATGAAAAATTAGATTAACCTATGGTTCTAATAGATCAAGCAATACTTCAGAATAGTCTAAACAAGCATATTAAATCTAGTATTTTGTGTAAAGAAAGAACAAGAGATTTGTTCCTCAGAGTAAGTATCTATGATCCTATGTTTCTGTTGAGGGTGACAAAGATCTAGTCTCTCTTAACCCTTTTCTCATCAAGTTTGATTTTACACTAGTGTTATCTCGATGAAGCCGAGGCAGGGCTTTTATAAACTTGTTCGGATACACTACAATCTCCTTGGATGCTTACGGATCAACTGCTAGCCGTCTAGACGGTAGACTTCTAAGGGTAATGAATCTGTCAAAGAAGTTACTAGGCTCAAAACTTGCTTAAAATTTTGCAAGAAAACTAAGGAAACAACTCATACCAAAACTTCTAAGATGATCACAAATATGGTTGCTTGAAGTTAAATATTCCTCACATATAAAAGCTCAAAGATTTACTCTAGATCTAGCTTGAGAGAGAGTTTAGAGTGACTAGGCAGAAAGGGGTGAGGAGGTATTTATACCTCTTACTCGTGGAGTGACCGTTGAATTGTAATTTTCACGGAGGTTCCAAGTATTCTAGATAGAACTGGATGTTCTTACTTAAAAAATAAAACTAACATAGAAGGGGATTTTTGGACATTCCAGCTAGAATCGGACATTTCAAAAAATTATAGAGAGCAATTTTTGAACATTCTGGTTGGAACCAGACATTCCAAAAATCATCTAGAGAGCAATTTTTGGACATTTTGGGCCAAGGTTAGACATTCCAAAAATCGTCTAGAGAGTAATTTTCGGACATTCTGGCTGAACTGAAATTTTTCTAAAAAACATTGAGAAGATCCAAAAACATTCAAAAATGATTTTATTTGAGCACAAACTTTTAGCAAAATTTCTTAACGCATCTCTCTTAATAGTATGACATCCCTAGATGCAAAATTTGTAAAATTTTGATTTTTCTCATAATGGAGGCAGTATGGAGCCCATTTATATTGGGTCTTCAAAAATCACCTTTTTCTCGCAATTTCAATGTCTTTTTTTATTCTTGTGCATGTTTCTCAACAATACGATTAGTAACATTTAATCACTATTATCATCAATTCTCTAAAATTAATTAGAGATCCAGATGTACTTTCAATGTTGCTAAAGATTCCCCACACTTACAATGTGCTCTAAAAACGGCGCATTTCATTTGTGTTCAATTTGCGATCGTCAGGTTCTACAGATTACTTGAGCAATAAATCACTGTTTTCCATCGAATCAGCACATGTTCATGTGCCTGACGGTGAGGTGTGCTTCCAGTTAGCAGTTGCAGCAAGCACTGATGCGAGGCTGCTCAGCTTGCCAGTGCAAATGAGAAAGTAGCCTCTCAGGCAACGTATCCCCTAGTCCTAGGCTCCCGCCGATACGGCGCAAAACCAACTCTGCTTCGAGCCTCCGAGAAGCAGCAACGGTACAGGCTGCTGCGTTAGTCGGCACGAAACCATAGCGGAGCATGGACAGCCCATCGTCGATTTGCATTCTTAGTGAAGTGAAGTGCACCCAAGGAAGAAGAGAGAACTCTACTGCCACTTATATTCAAAATAACCCACTAATCAACAACTTAGCATATCTGGCATCTGGGGCATACCACAAGCTCATTTCGAGCTTAAACCTACTATTGTTATCAGTACCAGCAACTAGTTAAGCTCACTAGTTGTTAAGTACACCCTATGTTCAGGTTGTCAGTCCATGGCAGCAGCAGCAAAAGCCAAAAGACCCATTCCATATGTATACCTAGCCAAAGCATCACTACTCTCCCGGAGCTCCACAACTCAGTTTGCAGCAGAGTTGGCCAGCTGAAGCAGACCATTAACCATTTCTATCTTGCTGTGGACCTGCACCTTCTGCTCTCCGTCGCCAAAGGGCCAGTAGATGCCGGGCTCTGGAAAGTTGTAGCCTGGCAGTGGAAGAGCCTGTTGGTGTGAGGGCCCATATGGCTGGAACTGCAGGAGGTTGTTGAGGAGATAAGGTGGCGCGTTGTTGCTGCTGCTCGATGGCTGAGAGATCGGAGGACTGCTGAGAGTGATCTGACCTTCTGCTCCTGGAGCTGGCTTGTTGTTCAGGCGCCTACCAGGTTGACTGATCGGAAGGTCGCTCTGAGAGATTGCTTCCAGGTTGTAGCGGCTTGGCTCAAAGTTGGTAACAGCATTAGCACCCCTGAACTTCAGTGCTGCAATGTCATACGCCTCCGCTGCTTCTTCTTCGGTCGCTGCAAGGAGTGTGTAGGTTAGTATGCATCTGTGGCATGTCAGAGAATTAGAGAACTTGAATAATGCTGCAATAGAATGTCTAAAAGATTTATATGTAAAAACCACAAACAAATGCTATATCAACAATATCACATGAAGATAAAAAATCCATGCATAGTTGATAATAATTTTGTCAACATGATATAGTAGATTATTTAGAGGGAACTAAAGCATTAACACCAGCCCATGCAATCAAATCAAACACTAAGTTTCATAGACTGCCAGGAGAAACAGTATGGTATCTGATTATTCTGCTCGCTATTAAATACTCCCTCCGGTCCAAAAATAGTGTTTTTAGTTTTGGCAACATGTATTAAGGAGATGTGCAAAAATATTATAATATACCCTACTCAGGGTAGGTGAGTGCGAGGCTAAGAGTAGTTAAGTGAAGTAATGAGTAATAAAGTTCAATGGTAGTATAAGTATTTTATAGGTAAAATTACTTTTTACAAGTATTAGTTTGTTACATTTGGGATAAATTTTGAAATCTAAAAGATGCTAAATTTTGGGGCAGAGGGAGTAACTAATAAGGACATAAGATAAATCGATCTATCCAACAAATGACTGAGCTGTAGTACTACTTTTTAGATACAAGGGACATCAGAACTACAGGCTCTTACCAAACGTGCCTAGATACAAATCCTTGTTGCCTGCAACGCGACCAATTCTTGCCTGCCACCGGCCATGTTGGTGGTGCCTGGCAAAACATATCAGGAAGTTGAGCAGCCTGACTAACAAAGAAGATAATCATTGGTTACTGTAGTTGATATTACCTAGTTACACCCCTGTAGATCGATGCACCTCTAGAAAAGCCACTGCTCTTCCTGCAGATTTGCATGAGAAAGTCGTAAGCACATATATAAGCCTGAATATCCTGTGGTTGCCGCAGCAGAACGAGGTTATAAATACAAACCTCCTCAGGGAGGCGACAAGTTCCTGTTTGCTCATGTTTTGCATCTCCTCAATCTCTTTGGCGTAACTTTCTTTCTAAAAAGAGAACACACTCCATTTCAGTTACATCATGAGCAAATATACCAATACATGAAAAGTTCTGAATGTGTCCTAAGACAAAGAGACTTATATAAGCATACAACACAAAAAAGGTGAGCACATATTGATTTGAATCTTTTTCATTAAGAACATATCTCTCAGTTCACAACCAGAATAAATGAATCCAAAGGAACAGCTGAAACTTGAAAGTTGATACAGGTCTCAAATTTTTAGACTATGGACTAACTGTAAATGAACAAGACTACAGAAGGACACAAAGATCTGTAATATGAGGTGCAAGATAAGAACACATTTTGGGAGGCACAAAATTAAGAATTGCATATATCAACTTTCAGTAGGAAACATGGGTTAAGAGAGGAAATTCAGAAAACATGATAATATCTATTAGGTTGCTTACTATTTATCGTATCTACGCTGGACTATTTAGGAAATCAGGAAAGCGTAACACTTACAGGGAAGTTGGTGGTAGCATTAGAGCCCCAATATTTCAGAGCAGCAAGGTCATATGCCCTGGCAGCCTTATCTTCTTTTTCATAACCACCTGAAATGTACCACACAGCTTTTTAGCTTTTACATACTCTGGAAAGGCATACAAAATGATAAACAGGGCAGGACTTAGCTGCTCATACCCAAGTAAACTGAAGAAAGCCCCCCATGCAGTTGGCAGGATAACAATAACAAGCACATACAGAGTAGACATTATAAGCCAGATTAGTTTGACCAAATAGATAAGACAAACAAACAGAGAGAAATAATTGGAAAAGAACATGTTGAATTCTTTCCTGAAATGTAATTTATACAAGCAAATTCCATAGAGATTGGCACATAACTTTCTGGCTAAGAAAATAATAATATTCACTGCGCCAAAATTGAATCCTGACTAAGAATATTACAGTGTATTGCATTCCATGCACACATTGATATACATAAAACAAAATTACATTTGCTGAGCCAAAATTAAATGCAAACAAACAGCACAGCACGCAATGTAAAATCTAAAAATACAACTACAAGGTTCATGTCGTGGAATTGCATTTAATTTGCACAGCGCATGATTTTAGAGTACCTAGTCTTGACCAAACACCAGACAATTGATTCGTTTTCACTGAAATACCAACGACAGAATGTGCAGATATGAATGCATCAGCATGTATAAGGAGTTATTTTGCACAATACATAATGCAATGTAAAATCTAACAACACAATCTACAAGGTTCGTGTCATGGAATTGCATTTAATTTGTGCAGTGCATGATTAGAGAGTACCTAGTCTCGACCAAACATCAGACAATTGGTTCATTTTCACTGAAAGACCAACGATATTCCAGCATATATTACACCATGAGACAGTGCGATGTACCATTGCATGATTTCCTAGACCATCACAAACGAGGTGATCCAACAGTTAAGGGATCTGGAATTCTGACTGTATATGATTGGCTAATATGGACATGCATGTGGCCATATAGGTCATCGACACCTCTCCATCGCCCAAATGGTCAATAATCACATTTCCACTATTGATCAAAGCTAACAACTTTATAGTCGTTTTGCTATTCCAGCAGCAATCTGGAACTGCTTTGGCTGGCGACCACGACTAGTACAAAATGAAGTGTGTAAGAGCATCTCCAAGAGAGCCCCTAAATCCCCTAAATCTCCATATATAGGGAGCCTTTGAAAAGATCAATGTACCCTAAATCATTTTCTATCCAATAGGTCCCTAAATCTCACCCCAATCTTCTAAAAGTGGGCCACCTGATTAACTGCTCTTTCCTGACGAACAACGGGCGGTACATGCTACAGAAGATCCGGGGGTCGCCGGTGACGAAAGTGATGCTCGGCGAGGCGTGGGCGCGGAAGCAGTCGACCAGCCTGAGGCAGTATGACAAGAACTACCAACGGGAGACGTGGAGCCGTCAGCCGTGTGCTCATCTTGCTCCATGACGACGGCATCCTGACGGTGAAGGGGTCGGTGCAGAAGCCGGTGCTCAAGGAGAGGTTCAAGTATTTCAACACTGCCATGGACGAGATCCATCGCACGCAGGTCACCTGGGTCGTCTCCGACGAGCAGCTCAAGTCGGAGCTCCGCGTCTCCATTGTCGCCGTCGTCGTCCCGGCCTACTGCTCCTTCCTCGGCAGGTTCGCGCAGACCAGCAGCGTCGGGAAGGGCAGGGCGGTCAGTGGGAGGGAGTGGCCGGCGGCGGGTGCAGGAGGCGGGCGGGCGCGACCAGCAGGAGGGGCGAGGCGAGTGGTGGGAGGGAGGCAGGGAGCAGCTGGCGGCAGGGTGGGGCGGCAGGAAAAATACTGGGAGTAATACACACTTTGGGGAGCCAAACTGTTGATTACGTTGGATAATTAGGTAATTGTATGATTAATTTCCGAATTAAATAAATCGTACCATCTATAAAGACTAGTATAAACAGATCTAGTATACTAGTAAATAGGAACATGATAATAATAATTTCGTAAAACATGATTAATAATCGTACTGGAACGTAGCACACGTACTGTACGACATCAGTAGAAGTAGTCACGGCCGGTGCAGAGTTGCTCATGTTGGTGTCGGATCATAGTACCCGACGACGACCGATGATCAATGTAGACGGAAGGCACGACGTGTTGACGGACGTGAGCAGTCACGCGAAGCGCTTTCCAAAAACCTTATTCACCATCTCTCGGTGCAGGATCACAACAGCGACAGGTTTCGGAGACCTGCTCCCCTGTTCGTCGGTGCACAACGATGGGCGGGATGGAGTAGGTTACGACGACGGCACAGCAGAGAGGAGAGACAGACAAAAACCCTAGCTCGGTTTTAGTTCTGATCTAATCTGTTACGCAACGTATGATAGAGATCGGATAGACATGTATTTATATAGAGACAACACGATCTCGTATCATGATCGTGATCTAAATCGAGTCGGTTTCTATATCCTGAATATGGGCCAAGTTACAAAAAATCAGAATAGCAAAAGGAGACTGCATCCTCACAAGGCGAGGAGCCAGATTTCGACGGACCATTCACGCAGGTGTCACGTGCCCGTGAAGCCCCAGCCCGTGCCTAGCCTGGCCCGATGAGGCGAGCGAGCATGCGCGTGTGGAGTTATCTTTCTCTTTCTCATGCACATAGCTTAGTGGAATGGAGATAACCCCACTATATAAGTTGGTCATCCTCCACTTACACTAGCAATATGAGACTAAAGATTTCCACAATCCTCTTTGCATGACATGGGCCTTTGAGATTTATTAGGAATTTCTGAAATATTGGAGTGGGCCTAGCCCAAAATTCCAGCAGATTAAATGAAGTAATTTTTGGAAAAACGATTCGATAAACCTGTAGGACACCACCCTATACCTCAGCTGTAGATCTGCGACACGTGGATAGTAAAGCAATCGGATGATCGTGTAAACCTCGCTTTGGCTATGTTGGCTGCTGCTCGGCTCCTCACGTGCACGCTGCAGACGTTGCTTCAGTTTAACTCCTCACGCCCTCTACATCGGCGGTGGCGCTCGACAAATAAAGGCAAGACTCCTCTGCGGGACGGCCGTGCGCAGGGAGGGCGGGGCTGACGCGCATTGAGAGGGAGGGATCTAGCGTGTCGGGTAGGGCTGGGTCGTCGTGCGTTAGGGAGGGTTGCCTGCCACACGCCGAGGAGGGCTACCCGCCGCGCGTGGAGAGAGAGGTATCTAGCACGCAAGAAGGATGGGGTTGTCGCGGACCAAGGAGGTATGATCTAGGGCCGAAAGGGCAAGGCTGCTGCGCGTGAGACGGTGTCATGCAGTCGGGAAGGTGTCCAAGGGGTTGGGTGGGTAGGGCGGCGTGTGAAGCTAATTCATTTTGGGCGTGAGGAGTCGAGCCTAGCTGCATGCAGGGCTTCAACAGGCACAGTTGTTAGATTGTTTTGCTGTCCACATGTCGCAGATTTGTAGCAGGGCTACAGGAGTGGTGTCCTATAGCCCAACTGAATCCAATTTCCCCCCTTTTTTAAATCTTTTAAGTACTATTGAAACTAATTTTTTATATATAATCTAAACAAATCAAGGAATGACGCTTCTCTCGGAGAAACTAAAAAATGTATAAAGTCTGTTTCCAACTTCGGCTACATCGACTAGCTTCTTTGGCTTTATCACTTTTGACTACCTTGACTACATCATAAAGGACTATTGTCATTGAGCACTCTTGTCGATATCTTCTCTAGTCTAAGTGTCCACTTTGCTCAAGTTTAGACTGCGGGGATGTTAAAGTATATATAATTAAGGATAATATTAATTAAGATTTTATCTTATCTCTTCACCTATATCTCTATATACACCACCCCGAGACTCAATGTATTATGTCACATCTCATATATCAATCTAACCTATTATTTCTCTCTATAATTCAACACTAACTAATAGGAAGTTGATTCTATTTACTCTGTTGAAAAAATATAGGTATTTCAGATATTCAAATCGTTCAAAAATCACTTTTGTTCGTAGCTTAGCTGTGAACAGCCTTAACTGTGAATGTTGCAAAATTGTGACCCGTAATAAATTTTGGAAAAAAACACAACTCTTGCCGCCCGATGCAGAAGGAAACAAGAACAAGGAAAACGACCTGGGTAAAAGGAAGAGTTGGTTGATTGGATTCAATTATTTATCCCTCACATAATTAACTTAGATATTCTAAACAATCAAATAGACAATTTTTGAGTGGCAAATCATAATCTCGCATAGACTCGAAAACAAAACTAACAAAAGCGAAAGCTACATGCACTACGTAGCAGTGCTGCTATGGCAAGCTGTCGTACACTCGTACTCGACGTCACAATACCAACTACAAGGCCAGATAATCGCCTATGCCAAGAAGATTAATCAAGTTGCTTCGAATAACCATTCGCATTACAGAATTTGACACAGGAAAGAAAGAAAGGAGAGAGAGAGTAGGCAGCTAGCCTACAGTCAAAGCGGGTGGCAACCCACCGGGGCCCGGGTCGGGAGAGAATCCGGGAATGGGCCGGACTGGCCGTGGTCTCCTCTCGTCGTCATCATTAACAAAGATGAAGATGCTAATGTCACCTCAACTTGATGTCTACAAATGCGACGCGACACATCTCTCGTCCTCTCTCTATTTCATCCTTTCCCGAAACGGTGGCATCCCATCGCGACGACGAACTCACAGTCCCCTCTTCCCCCGCCGGCCGCCGGCAAGAGATACGCGCCCCTCAGGGGGAAAAGTCCCGTCGCGTCGCCGCAGCGGCCAGCGGCGCCCGCCACCGGGACCCACGCAGCGCGGCCTCCTCGGTAATTTATTAATTTATCACCACCTTGATAACAGTGGAGGGTAAATTGCGGTAGTTAGCGATAATTAGTTAATTACCTTGCCGGCCTTTGCGCTTCTGGCCTTCTCGCCGGCACGTGTTGTCCCACAGGTGCGCCTCGTACCGCCCGGTCCACCTGTGCCTGCGTCACACGTGCGCGCCACGGAAGCAGCCTAGTTAGCACTAATGCGAGCAAATCACGTGACGATTAATCATTAATCACATCCCTAACCACGCACTTGTCACTCACTAAGCACGGCTAGCCGGCTACGTACGCGCGCAAGTAATAGTCCTAGTACGGTAAGTACCTGGTCACCCCGCGGTAGCAGGACGTCCTGTGGCCGGTGCCCTGCCCCAGCGGCAGAGCCGGCGATGGCGGCGGAGGCAGGTGCGCCCGCAGGGAGGGGGTAACATCGGTGGCGTATGTCCGTACCGCTAGGTCCAGCCCTCCGCCGGAGATTACGCCGTGGGCGCTGCAGGAGGACGGCGGCAGGAGGAGCAGGGGCTGGTCGGCGGCAGCGGCGGCTGCGCCGAGGGGAGGCGGTGCTGCATGGAGGGCGAAGTCGTCGTACGAGAGGCTGTCGAACGGGAAGAGCAACGCGTCGGAGAGCGGCCCCATCGACGGGAACGGCACGAGCGAGACGGCGCCGTTCGTCGGCGGTGACATCGTCGTCGTAGTCGTACCGTACGCAGCTCGCCTTCTTAATTCCCGGATCAACTCGTGGTTTATAACGATTGGTTGCGCCTCTCGGTTGAGGAAAAGGGAGGCGGAGAAGGGGCGGCGGCCGGTCGGCCGGCGAGGAGAGATGAGGCGGACGAAAGGGCGGAGCCGTGGAGGAGTGGAGAAAAAGGAGACGGTGCGAGGGGGGAGGTATTTATAAGGGAGGGGGTGATAACGATGGACCGGGCGAGAGAGAAGGTCTCGCACTTCTCTGGCTCTGGTTTTCGGGTTTTTCGCTTCGGCGAGGTGGGACTAATTGGAAATGGAATGTAGGGTGGTGGGCTGGTGGGGTAGGTGGGTCAGTCGGTGGGGCCCGGGCCGCCCGCTGCGCTGCGTGGGCGCCTTTGTCCGCTTCCCCTTCTTGAGTCGGAGCAGTGGTCTCGCAGTCCGGCGGTTTCGGTTTAAAATATTTGAAATTGAATTGGAAGGGTCTGACTGTGGATAGGTATCAAAGCTAAAAAATGATGATGTGATAATTTTGAAAAGGAGGTCACTGCATGTCTTACAGCTCAAGGAAAAGAGTAGCAAAGGTATTTTTTCTCAGACTCCATTTGAATTTTCAGATGCAACGGAAAAAAGTGATGACAAATTGTTGTACACTCGAACATCAGTTTCAGTTGTCACTGCTCCGACCGCATGATCTCACCGTGGACGGTCAAAACACTTTTGAGTTATTTCACAACCACATTTTGCCAAACTTTATAGTAGCTTCTTTTGTTGTATTTATTTATTTGGTTGCCGCAAATCGTTGTACGTCTTGAATTAGACTGCGTAATCTCACGGCTGACGGTTGTATATACGTACAAAGCAAAAGACTTACCTGTTGAGTTATTATTGTGTAGTTGCTTCGTTCAAAGCCACATTTTGCTAAACTTTTGCACACCTTTTGTTGTAATTATTTATTTATTTGCCACAGTTCTCGCGTGTCTGGTTATTTTGCACTATTTTATTGTTGTACGCACAAAACACAAATTTAGGTCTTCTTTGCAACACCAGATTGTTTTTTAATCTATAAGAATTAAACCGATTCCTATAATTTTTATATAAAAATCTTGCGTTTCAAATGAGCTCATGGTATTGAGCTATTATTATTATAGGGTTGTTTGATTCACACCACATTTTCCCCAAAACTTTGTCACACTTTTTGTTGCATTTATTTATTTTGATACCGTGATTCTAGCATGTCAGGTGTTGGGGTAAATTACTTTACTCTAACGAGACTCCAATGACAGTGACTATGAAGCCCCTTCCAGAGGTATAAATGAAGGCTCCGTGCAACTCTGTACGGAGCCCCCTTTGGTTTGCTAAGGACGAAGCCTCTGAAACCGCCTGTCGCAAAAGCTCCGAAACCATGGTGTTTCTGTCCCCTCCGACAAGATCTGAAGCCGAGTTCATTCACACGGGGGTTACTAAACTACTCATATGTAAGAACATTGTTCACACTGTAATGGTCGGTTGTAAGTAGGGGTTAACTTCGTATTATCCTATGCAATTGCACTTATAAATACCCCTCCCCTGGCAGGGTAGAGGGGGATCGAAAGTATGAAATATAAACCAAGCTGTTTCTGCTTAAAGGTTATTATCCTTTCTGAAGCCTAAAGCACTGTTCGAACCCTAATATACACTTTGAATCCTTCGAGGTTCTTAAACATTTAAACCTGTTGCGTAGTTCAAAATTACGCTAACAGTTGGCGCCGTCCGTGGGGATCTTAGTCCAAAAACTAGATTCTCTATCACCAGCCTTCGGACCATGCCTCCGAGGAAGAACAAGAGCGTAGCCCCTATCCGGAGGTCACCTCGGGTAGCGCTGGCCTCCGCACACTCAGAAGTTCCGTCTCTAGACGTTGCGGAGCAAACAAATCCCCCTCCAGCAGAAGGTGCTGTTTCCAGGGGTGAAGGGTCCGTCCCTGGCCTGGCGCCCGATGTCCCCGCCAAGGGGCCGCTTGCGTCCAGACTGCCGCGAGACGCGAACCCTCAAGAAACTGGGTCTCCGCCCTCAATTGCATTGCGAACAGATTATGTTCGGTCGCAAGGTCCGGAGCCAGACTCCGGGCGAGGCGAAGCCTTGGAGAGTGAGCAGATCTCTGAGCTGGCCTTACTCCGAGCAGAAATCATGAGGTGGAGGTAGAACACGGTCAGCCAGGTACGCACTGCCGAAGACCCTCCGGTGCTGCTATTACGAGGTGGAGGCAGAACC
>KE370908.1:943976-955685 GCA_000418225.1 Zizania latifolia
TCTTTAGCCTTAATCAGAGAAATGTGATGGTCAATTTCACCCTTTGAACCCCCTAGATCCACCCCAGCATCAGATGCCACATTATGTAAGTGTTCAGTTTCAACAAACTGTAAAATGGTAAACCTAGACGCACCTGAGATGTCATCTTTGTAATCAGCCCTCAATTGTGCCTTCACAGAAATTGGGACCCCATCCCTTTTGATACGAGAACTCTGACGAAGAGCAACAGGAGGGATCTTCTTCTTCCTTGGGTTAACATATTTTTTCTGCACTGAACCTTAAATTGAGAAAACCACTTTGGTTTTGCCTTTCTTCTGTATCTGATCCACCTGATCAGTACCCAGCCCACACTCTCCCTCAGTAGCAGCCGGATGTTCCATAATAGCCGGTTCATTGACCATATAAGTGAGACCCTCCAAAGAAGACTCAGCAGCAGAGACAAAAAGGTCATGCTTCTGTCCAAGCCCTGAAGCACAGCACCCATCTTTTTTTGACTGGTTGAGAACCTCATCCATCTTTTATGTTGATGTAATCAGCAGGTTTCCTCCTCCCTCTTGATTGTATTTCTCAGGAACACCAAGAGTTGGGTTATAACAATTTGATAAAGGTTGAACATCAGTAAGCACCATTAAATCAGTCAGGGCCCCTCCACTAGCCACCTCCTCTTTATACCCCTCAGATTAAAAGTAGTGAGCCGGAATATTAGATAGCATATCTTCCTCTGACCCCTCTGCAGAATCAAAGTCAAAACCCTCCTCATCTTTTTCCTTGTGGTCCGCATCAACTTTGTCATCCTTCTTGCCAAGAGTGGAGTTAGATGATTCATTTTGTTTTTGCTCCCCCATCTCACCCCCTTGAAAATCCTCTGTAAGTTTCTGTTTTCCTAGGTGAATTTTTGCATCATCAGGGTGTAGCTTATCTTTCTTCAACCCATCCAGCTCTGGAACCCAACGGATCTTGTAACCAGTGAAATTCACAAACACTTTAGAGGATCCTGCAATCTGCCACGGATCTCTACAAATGATTCTAACTCTCACCGGACCAACTTTCAGAAGACTATTGGGATCTACCTCCATTGGTTTACCCACCAGTTTTGCAATACACTTGATATATTGTTCTTCTCTAGCCAACTGGGGGACACCATACACCTTAACCCAAACAGATTGAAGTTCAGCAAAATCATCAATGGATCTTTTTGTCTCCCTAATATGGGTCCTAATCTTGAATTTCTGAAACTCAAAGCACTTCAGCCGCGCTAACTCCCACCTTGCTTCAGATGAAGGAAACTCAATCAGAAACTGGTCCCGATCAACTTGAATCACATTCCAATCCCAAGAGATATTGTACAGGTGCTTCAGTTCAATCATAATTTTGGACTCCGAGCAGCTCCCTTCCTCAACAGTTAGGATGCTGGTCACAGATGTTTTGGCAGGTTGGACATCGGAGACAATTATCTCCAAGTGATGAAAAGCCTGATTAGGGATCCCATACCCACACAACAGCAACTCAGGATCAACACGACTAACTCTCTGAACATCTAGCAGGAGACATTTTGAAGAGATGTGTCCAGATTGTTTGCATGCAAAACACAAAGTAGGATTTGTACAGTGAGCTTGGTGATGACCATTTATACCGCAGTTGAAGCATGTCATCTCCTCCGATTTATCATCTCTCGAACCTTTGAAATCTCTACGGAAAGGCATATTCCCCTGACCATCATCTCTGCGCCACACAAATGACCTATCATCTCTGCGCGGAGCATCCCTCTGCCTCTGGTCCCAACCCTTCCCCGGCGGACCTTTGAACTCACCATTAGCAACAGGCCCCTGGTCACGATCACCCCTATTTGGCTCGCTTTCAAACATACGGCGCTTACCCCCAGCTCACTCCTCTTGCCACTTACGATCCATCACAGGAGAGGAAACCACTTCCGCAAAGGATCTGGAGTCGACAAACCTGGGAATGGTACACCGAATCTTCACGGTAGAATGGCCAAATCGGTGAATGCTGTCAGCCGATGCCGGGAACCCTAGCTCCAGAACAGCAGGCGCTAGCGGGGAACCCCGAGGAATCCAGAGCCAGGATGCGGCCGGCGGACTCCATGAGTGGTTGCAGAAATCAGCTAAATTCAATCCGGAGCCCAGGGCGCAACGTGGCAAGCAGATCGGCGAGCTAGCGCTCTCATCCAACGGTGGCCATGGCGCAGACCCGCCAGCCAGCGCAACGTCGCTGGAGGACGGGGGATGGGCTTCATTCGGCAGCACTCTCACATGGCCCAGTCTAGAAGCGAGAAGCCCATCCAACTCCCATGGCGGAACACTAGGACCCGGTGCGAGATGATCGCCCTTGCTAGAAACCTCTCCCATCTTGTTATTGACGCATGCGTGTTCCCTCTCCTTTTGTTTTTCAGCAGGTGAACTATTCTATTCTTCTATCAATCAGAATTGACAAAAGAATAGAATGGGTAATGCACCTGCTAGAAAACAAGACGAAACAAATCTGTCCGCTTTGCTTCGGATCATCGCACAAGCCCAAGCCATTAAGACTAGTGGGCCCACAAGGCCGATGGATATGTGCCTTGGAAAATCCCATGGCCATTTCCGCCAAAGCACCTAAAAAAATCCCATCCTCTCTTAAACCCTTTCTCCTTTCTAGCTCGACTCACCTCCTTGCTTCTCCGGCCGCTCGCCGCACGGCCCACCTGCAACCGCCCAGCCAGCCGCCGCGTCCTCCTCGCTTCTAGGGTTTTAGCAGCCAACACCTGCGGCGATTCCCCCAAGCATGTCGGCGCCGCCGTCGCTGAAGGCTCCGGCCGCCGCCGCTTTCCTCGTCGCTGAGGCCGCGGCCCACCGCGCTACCGCCGCTGCCCTGGCCGGTGCGTCGCGCCTCCAGACCCGGCGCTTACGCTGCTCTGCGGCCGGCGCCGGAGCTACCGTTGAGGTGACCAGGGATATACCCGCCCGTACCGTATCCGGAACTCGTGCTTATTAAGTAGTGGTCGTTGCTTAAGGGATTCTGTTTGGTGTTAGACGCGTGGTCCGCTGGATTGGGCAGCGAGGTCGCTGGAGGAGATGCAACGCGCGGAGGACTTTGACGCGTTCCGCATGATGGGGCTTTCGCCGCTGGATGGGCGGTATGAGAGCTTTGTCAGGGACCTGAAACCCTTCTTCAGTGAGTTTGGCCTCATCAGATACCGAGTCATTGTTGAGGTATCAATCTTTGGATTCCTTGCAGTCATAGCATTTGTACTGCATGCATCATGTTGCTGGTGTCGTAATCAATTATCAATGTTGCTTATCCGAAGTGGTTTCTGGTTCTGCAGGTAAAGTGGCTACTAAAACTCTCTGAAATCCCTGAGATCACTGAGGTGCCTCCATTCAGCGAGGACGCCCAGTTATTTCTGGATGCGATTATCCAGGATTTTGGACTTGCTGATGCGAAAGAAGTGAAAAATATTGAGAAAATTACCAACCATGATGTGAAAGCTGTTGAGTACTTTTTGAAGAAAAAATGCAGCTCACATCCAGAGATTGCAAAGGTATGGCGGCCTTCAGCATAAAGTAATATAATATCACAATGTATGTCCTATGTGTGGCTAGCCGTTAAGTGCACCTCTGCCCACAGGTGTTGGAGTTCTTCCATTTTGGATGTACTTCTGAAGATATCAACAATTTGTCTCACGCATTAGCTCTAAAAGAGGGGGTAAATACAGTTATGTTCCCTGTTATGATCAACATATGCAAAGCAATATGTTCCTTGGCAAAACAAAATTCGCCCATCCCTATGTTGTCCCGAACCCATGGACAGGTATGGGAACCATCTCTGAAGAATACTCGATAGTATATACTTGTATTGTTGTACGCAAAATCAGTGTATATACTTCACCATGTGCTTAGAAGTTAGAATACTAGCTTAGGTTTCCACTTTCCTTCTTGTAGCCAGCATCCCCAACAACTCTAGGAAAAGAGATGGCAAATTTTGCAGCGAGATTGTCAAATATAGGAAAGAGTTTTTCTGAGGTCAAGATATTAGGGAAATTTGCTGGCGCTGTGGGAAATTACAACGCTGATGTGGTTGCATATCCGGAAGTTGACTGGCCTAAGGTGGCGGAAGAGTTCGTCAGGTCACTGGGCTTGGAGTTCAATCCTTATGTTACCCAGGTGATTTATATTCGCTCTTTTGATATCCAGTTGTTTAATTTGTTTTTCCCAGCAAACCGTGCTTTATTGGACTTGTTACACATCTCAGAATGTTCTTGAACCATGGTGGTGCAGATGTTTTCTTTAATAATAACCTTTCCATTTAGCTAACTGTGTTTTTTTTAATTCTTTGGTCTGATGAAGTTTTAACCTCTTTACAGATCGAGCCTCATGACTACATATCGAAGCTCTTCAATCTATTTGTTCAGTTTAACAACGTCTTGACCGATTTTGACAGAGACATGTGGGCCTATATATCACTAGGTTACTTCAAGCAGGTAATACTACATACAAGGACTTCTCTTAAAAGGTTTCATTCAATACAGAGGGAAAAAACGTAGTTGTATAATGTATACAGTTCTAGATTCGGTGTGAACTTACTGCATCTTTCCAAATGTTGTTTCAGATAGTAAAGGCCGGTGAAGTTGGATCTTCCACCATGCCGCACAAAGTCAATCCCATTGATTTTGAAAATAGTGATGGCAATTTGACTATGGCCAATGGTACATTGTCTTCTTTAAGCATGAAGCTACCAATATCACGGATGCAGGTAATGATACCATTTGTACACTCCACTTTCCACTTTCACTATCTCCAGTGGCCAAAAAGGGTAGGATATCCATTGCTGATGCACATGCAAGAACAGATGCCTAACTTACTACAAATTGAGTTTAAATTTAGCTTTATTAGGCTAGCTCATGGTTTTCAAGGAAACTTGTGGCACACTACATTTTCTTACCTCTATGTCCTCTATGTCAAACTCTTTCTTTTTGTAATACAATTGCACTTATGGTAAACGATGTGCATGCCAAAAAAACTGTCTTGCCACACTTGACATAAAATTGTGGCAAAATACAGCAAGCAATCAAACATGCCTAAGTGCCTAACTGTTACTTCAAATTGAATTGTCATCTTCACTAATGAACAACCATGTTACTCTGTCAGCGTGATCTCACAGACTCAACTGTTTTGAGAAACTTGGGTGTTGGATTAGGGCATTCTCTCTTGGCTTATAAAGCTACATTGCGAGGAATCAGTAAGCTTCAGGTAGGTGGCCCAAAAAATTTCCTCTTATCTGATTTGGTTGTGCCTTGAATTATTCTTGTATAGATAATTTGTACCATTATCCAAGTGCTTTGATGTGGAACAGTTGATGCCCAAGCATACACACCTACCCAAAACCTGTTCTCTTTATGTTTCTGGACTAAGAAAACTATAAATTGATGGAGGTGGCACCGTTTTTGCCCATCTATTATTTGCAATTACTCAGTTGCACAAAAAATGACCTCAGGAATCTGGCATATCAAAAACAAGATATTCCTTTGTTCACGGCACATGCTTGCATTTTTGGACTATTGGAATTTTTTAGATATTTAGTCTGCTTTGTAATTGACAACTTTGTTAAAATCACTAGCCCTTAATGTAACTATGACAAATCATTGTTTGCTGCTGAATTCTCTGTTGGTAGGTGAATGAATTCCGGTTATCTGAAGACTTGGAGCAAACATGGGAGGTCCTTGCAGAACCAATACAGACAGTACGACACCAATCCTTTTGTCCTCTATTTGATTTCTGTTTTCTTTCATGATGCTCTGCTTCCATGGAGTTGTACTGGCCTATACAAGAAATCTGGGTGCCCCTTGAGATGCTTTTAAACTGTCAGATTTGACTCGTTAAATGCTTGTGGTGTGATTGTGATTCATGCCTTTCCATTCATTAGGATTTTTTGTGTTTAAGCCAGGGTATGTTCATGGTTAAATATCAGCTGAAATGTGATTGCGATTGCATTTGTTATATTCAAAAACAACATGTTCTCCTACATCTTACAATATTTGAGAATTTCTCAGAACCTAAAGTTCAATTTTGAGATAATTTCACTGGTAGCCAATTTCATCAGATGCACCGACCTGTGTTCATCATCTTTAGACACAAATGGGCATTCTTTAGTTGCTCTAGATCTCAAGGCCATATCAGCTGCCTGTCATCTTTCCACAACAGATTCATATCATGCACTATTCGTCTTTGTAGGTGATGCGAAGGTATGGAATTCCCGAACCTTATGAGAAGCTGAAGGAATTGACTAGAGGGCAGGCTGTCACCAAGGACAGCATACGGCAATTCATTGAAGGTCTAGACCTGCCAGAAAAGGCGCGAGCATCTCTTCTGAAGCTAACACCACATTCTTATATCGGGGAGGCTGAAAATTTGGCCAGAGGTATTGAGGAGGTTGCTGATCTAAAATCTGGGTTTAGGATCGAGTGAGCTTTCAGTTGCGGGACTCGGCAATCTCTCCAGTTTTTGACATGGACAGGAAGAATAACGTACGAGAAACTTTGATGTCGAGAGTGAACACTGAATTTTGCCGTGTCCTGTAAACTTCCTGTCACGCTTATTTAGCTGGTTCTTATCAAAGAGCTTCCGGAGGCACGCAAAATGCGTCCGTGGAATTGTGCCTGCCAGCCTTAATTTGAAAGAAAATCTCAAACTGTATAAATCTTTCCCTCCTTTCTTTTGTCTCAAGTAACTGTCCGGAGTTTCTTGATTTGTGAATTAAGCATAGGTAACAAAGTAAAAATAAAGTATTTGGGGTAAAAGTTGAAGGTCGAGAGAGTAGTTACAATCTTTGGCTCTCTTTTTGACCGATTAAAATAATCAGGATTATAGTGTAATCTTGATTGTTTGATAAGCAAGAAGATGGTTGATTCTGATTATCAGTTATTTACTGATTATAATTAATACTTAAGCTATCTATAATTTTTTTTGTTTGGCATGTAATTCACTTTTATTTTGATTATAAGCTGCTAATAAGCTAAATAGGCTAATAGGGCCTTTGACTCTTTCTGCACCATTACAGATCGCATATTATTTCTCTTATTTTTCCGAAACGTGATTCCAGTTTGCAAAGCAATGACATTATTCAAACCAGACGCTCAAAGGAGACGGGGGTGCTCGTCCTTATCCGGCCCGTCCAGATTCCGACGGAACAATGGCCCCGACGATGGATTCTTCGCGCACGGCACGGAATACCGGGCTGACGCCAACTCGGAAAAAAAATTCTATGGCAGGGTTCGAAGACCTACTGCTTGAGCGGAAAAAGATTATATAGCACCGGATGATCGGATACCATGTAGTATCTATAAAACTCTCTTAGATCGAAGACTGAAAGTTACCTGGAGAAGAGTGAATAGGTGAATCCATGCCCAAAGGTTTTAGGTGAATCCGGATGTTCTAGGGTTTGAAAGTTCTAGCTTGATCTGAAACTTTCGAGCACAACAGAAAATCAACAAACAGATATAAAATTTAATCTAGCTAACAATCTAAATGAATACAAACATAAGCAAGATTGTTAGCTATAACTTTTACACAGAAATATGTTTAGCAAGCTAGCTAGCAAGTAGATCAAGCAATATGAAAAATAAGTTAGCAAGAATACGATGAACACAATGAATTATTTTCTGATGTTTGGATCCATCGATCCTACGTCTCCGATGAGGACCCCAAAAAGCCGAGTCTCTTTCAACTCTTTTTTCTCACCAAGCACCAATCGAGATCGAGCTTAGATTTTCACTATCTACCTCGTCAAAGCCAAGGTAGAGCTTATACAAACAGCTTCGAACACACCACAATCGCTTTAGGTGCTCACGGATCGATGTCTAGCCGTCTAAGAGGTAGCACCTCTAAGAGCAACAAATTCATTGAAATATTTATAGGCTCAAATCCTTGTACTCAAGATTTTTTTAAAAAATCAACGAACTCAACCACACGAAATCTTCTAAGAAGATGAAATAAGAAGTTTGCTAGAAGATTTGTATTGCACTCTCAAATAAAATCTCAAAGATTTACTCAAGATCTGACTTAGGAGAGAGTGAAGGTGTGTTTTAAAATGAAGCTCAAGATTCTGGTCAGTCCAAATGGGGTGAGGGGGTATTTATACCCCTCACTTAAAAAATGACCGTTTAGAATATATTTGTAACTATTTATCCAGAAGTTCTGGATCAATCCGGATGTTTCGGGGTTGAAAACCCAGATATTCCGGATCAGTTCGGAGGTTTTGGACTTAAAAATAAATTCAAATAGAACCACATTTTTGGATCATCTGGACTAAGCCGGATGTTCCGGGCCTCAAAAATAATTCCACATAGAACGACAATTTCAGAACATCCAGGAAAGTCCGAAAGTTTCGGGAATAAAAACATGTCGATACAGAACCATATTTTTAGAACTTTTTGACTAACCCAAAGGTTCCGGGCCTCAGAAAATTCAAAAATAGAACCATATTTTCGAAATATCCGGATGGAGCTAGAAGTTCTGGGAATGCTAGAAAATTTTGAAATGAGTTTGAACAAATCCAAAAAAACTTTTTCTTTAAGCACAAAGCTTTGAAACAACTTGTCAACGCGTCCCTCTTTATAATACGGCGGTCCTAGACTCAATTTTATATATAGAATATTAATTTGCGTCTTTAAGCTTATTTTGGACTAAAGAGAGCTTTTCTCCAAATTTGTTTCAATTGTAATACTGTTTTTTCTAAAATATCTGCATTCATCTCAGCAATACGATTAGTAGCTTTTGATCACTATTGTCATTAATACACTAAAATTAATTAGAGGTCTAGATGCATCAAGACGTATTTCAAAAACTAATAAATATGAATCTCAATTCATTTCTTCTAACTTAGGGGGTGTTTGGCACTGCTCCACTTTAGATTTTTTAGCTCTGCTCCGCAAACTGCTAGCCATGCTAGCCAAACAGGTTGTGATCTCAGTTTTTAGATTCGTGAAAATAAAGATCCAGGACTCCACTCCTCGTATTTTATGGAGCATCTTAGAAGGTGCTCTGCGAAATCATTTTTAAAGAGTAGTCATGGAGTTGTCTAAAAAGTAGACGCCTGCCATTACTGAACATACCGTTTGGCGATTTCTTTCTGTTTCGCGGGGTGTTTTTCTGTTTCCTGCGCAGCGCCCGTTCGTGTGGAGACCGATCTGCAGCGATGGAGCGACGGACGGCAGGGCTAGGGTGGCCGGCGGGCGATCTGGTCGGTGGGGATGGAGCGACGGCGGAGACAGGCCTCGGGTCGTCGGCACTGGTCGGCACTGGGAGGAAGTGGCGGCGGTGCATACCTTCAGAACAATGTGTTTGTATAGTTGCTGTTTGCATACCTTCAGAACAATGTGTTGTATAGTTGCTGATGGTTTTGTTTTCTGAATGATTATGTCTGGTGATTTCGTTCCCCTGAACTAGTATTATGTTATTTGACTCATGCTTCTCCAATGTACAGCAGTATCATGCTTACTTCATGGAAGATTTGCCAGCCCCAATGGTCATAGTTGCAGGTAATTGCTCTGCCTTCTTATTTACATTGGATAAAGTGAGTAGATCTATGGTTTCCTTTATTGCGAAAAAGGAAGTTTTTAGATACAAGCAGAACAAATGGCAAGATGCATACATGTTACTTGGATTCAACTTTAAGTGCTGAAACAGTTCTGTCGTTCTTACAAGCAGCCGTAGCATGTATATTCGCAGTTAAGGGACTGATACACGATTCAAGCTCTTTTTATTAAGAAGTGGATGTGGGATTCATGCTATCTCAGCATACTGATAGCTATCTTCTGGACGTACTATCTCATGTGGTATATAATCTATGTTACCCTACTATTTGTTTGTTTATCCTTGTTTGCAAGTCCTAATGCTCTTTTAGGCATGACAACAGAAACAACACTAACCAGCAACATGACAACAGCAGCCTTGGTTGCCGCTCTGTTCAAGTGTGCAATATTGTCGTCAAACCTGAAAAGATGTCGAGTCAGTTCAAGTGTGTTCTTCGGTATCAAAGCTTTCTTGTCAGAGGAAACAGTGTTGTGATGATGGAAGCCCTTAAACCTGTTGCCAGGCCGCAGTGAAATTTCACCTTACCCAGTTTGCTTCAGTACTTGAGCTGGTAGCTCCATGTCAAGACTGATGTTTATGCCGACGGGCATATTGTATCCTGACCTGGTTAATATGCGAGCCTGAGCACCTTTGTATAGCTTAGCCTGCATTTCAATTAATGCACTCTCATCTGAATGTTATATTGCTCTGATTCTATGATATTCTGGAGCAGATTGATGTGACGGATTGTGGTTTTTTTAATGCTCTTCGTATGGAAGAACATATGTTTAGCAGAATTTATTTTACTCTAAAGTAAGAAAAAACAGCATATATTCATCCAAGTTTTTGAACGGGATACACTTAGATTGGGAGTTTATTTAAATCAATTTTAAACAAATGATTTAAGTTTATTATTGCGGTATAATTATTTTAAGGTATGTCAATAAATAAAGCATACAACAACTCGGAGGCAAAATAGTATATTTCTACTAAATTTTACTATTCCTAAATCTGGATCCGCTCTGTAAGCTAAACAGGTACAGATACGTACAGATACTCCATAGTGGAGCAGTAACTCTACTCTAGATCTGATTCTAAGTGAATTCCGTGGAGTGAAGCAGAATTTGGTAGAGTGGAGTAGTCCCAAACAGGCCCTTAAGTCTTGTTTTTTTTTGTCTAATTCTTCCTCATAATAGGCGGATTTATCACATTATTCTTATGCTTTCAATCAAAACAATAGATTGAAGGGTGCCCAAACATTTTTACTAGGACTGATAACTTGTAAGTTGATATAGTCTGCTCTTTCTGTTCCATGAACTTGTATTATTTTTCTGCTCTGTTGATATAATCGCAGATTTACTGACAAACTATTCACCTTGAAATGCATCTGGACGTGTCTAAGGCGAAGTCTGTTATATGATAATTAATTTTCCATTCACTTATTTTATGGTTTTATAGAAAGGATTAGATGACACAAAAGAAATAACTGTACAATATAAGTGCATTACGGTTCATATTTACTGTATCTCATCAATCTAAACAAATATAATAGATGGGTGGGTGGCAGCAGTGCCAATGATTTTTTTCCCCACTCGAGGCCCTATCTTTAATCATCTTCCTCTTCCTTATGTCTTATTCCTGTCTCGCTACCTACTAATGGCTTTGGCCGCCGTGGCTGCGCCACCATTTTTGCTGCATTTTCTTCGATGAAATTCCATGGCTGGTTGCGTCGTTCTTCCTAGCCACAACAAGCTATATTTTTTAACAGAATTTAACTGTTGTTTTCTAAAATCATCAAATATTCCCTATTATTCTTTAATTTCTTAATTTTTTCTAAAACATTTAAAATTCTAAATGGTGGGTTTTTACGTGAAAAAACTTTTTCTCATTTTTATCTTCTTTCCTTCTCTCTTTTTCCTTTTCCTTTTCTTCCTTCTTTTTTAACACCGACGCCGTCTCCACCATCGAAGCCAACCCTGACTCTACCGGGAAAAAATTCCATAGAAACCGTCCCCATTCTTCTCAGTATGGGGACCCTCTCCAGATCAAGCCACGTGGTGGAGAAGATGATCCGACGGTGCAACGACGGAGCGGTGATAGTGCTGTGGAGGGTCGAGGCGAGGCGGTGGCGTGGCCGGTGCGG
>KE370908.1:1017022-1031240 GCA_000418225.1 Zizania latifolia
CGTGACAATTGCCCATAACCTAGATATTCAAATAATGCCACCCAGGAAAAAATGCATATATAAAACACGGAAAATTGCTCAATACTGCTGTCAGGGGTTTGATACTTGGTGGACCTATTTTTGAAGTTTTGAAACATGTTTCCAGCATAAGTTTACGTATGTTTCTTCCTTCAAAGAGAATTCATACATGTTGTAAGTAGAACCCAGAATATACTTGTACTAAACTGTTAAACTAGTAGTAACCAGCTTACTCCAGACAACTAAAGTAATAACTGATTTTAGCACAGACTCTCATAAAGGGTTGCACACCACACATTAAACACTAGGTTCCGTTTTTAGTCGGTTGAACAAGCATAGGGAGTTAAAAATATTGCATAAGCTCTTCATACCACCAAGAATTTCTTCTTCATGAAAAACTACATAATGAGATATTATTGAAGACATAAGCATAACATTGTCCAAGTCGCAACCAGCAGCAACCAGTTCCACCGCTGGTAGCTAAGTAGCCACAATCCACACCATGAGGTGGCCCTGTCCACTTCACATTGATATTGTCACACATTTTGACACTTTAATGCTTGCAGCAAGAAGCAACAAGCTCTAAGAATTGAGTGCATGTGAAGGTGGGACGACCATGAGCAATGAGAGCGAGCGGCTGCAAGAAGCATACATGGAAAAGGCAAGGAACACAGATGTGGCAAACAAGCACGGGCCGTGAGCGGTGGTTATGGAGAGCATGAGTGTAGAGTGTTCTTAAGACGGTAAGGCAAGGCGCGGCGACCTACCCCCTTTCAGCCACCTAAGAGAGTTAGGCGCGCGATGAGGCGACGCCATACACACATGAGGATTATAGTACACAGGGGAGAGAATCCAGAGTGACAGCTACTGATAAGTTTTATTTAAAGACTAGATACCTGCCCAGAAGAAAGCCGAGAAAAAGAGCGAGGACTGAGGATGTTAGAGTGCAGGTCGTCACCGAGTCGCCAAGTTGCCGCCGCGCCGCCTTGCCGGGTCAAGGGCGTGGACCTCCGCCACAGCCTCGCCGGGCCAGGGGCGCGGACCTCCGCCGCCTCACTGGGCTAGGGTTGCTGGACCTCCGCCGCCGCCTCGCCGGGCCAAGGGCACGAGACCGCCGCCGCCGCTTGCGTGCTGTACTAAAACTCCCTCTGTTTTCCTTCTCTTTTCCCTCTCTTCTCTCTCGGCCTTATCTCTTGTGCGTTTTTCCCTCCCGCGCTGTTTCTCTTTCATGCGCACCAGCCAGCTTTCTTTCCCATGCTCTTCTCTTTCACACGCGCCAGCCAGCCCCGACACACACTCGCCCTAGGACGCTAGGCGTCCAGCCGATGCCATATCACGGCTAGGCGACACCTTACGACGTTATACGCAGGATGCTGGTGGCGAGCCCAACACCCATGTTGGAATCCCGCTTGGACGACAAGGCGACGCCTAGGTGATGACTTAAAAACCATGGGTAGAACTACAGTGAGTAGTGCAGGAATGTGGATCCCTGCCAAGGGGCACAGTGACAGTGACAAGGGCATGGTTGTGTGCTCCGATCCCCCAAAGATCACATCTACAATGGCATCAGCCTGTCCTTGTCTCTATCTGGTGAGTGAGATCCCCCAAAGATCACATCTACAATGGCATCAGCCTGTCCTTGTCTCTATCTGGTGAGTGAGATCGATTGTGTTCAAAACATGTGCAAAACTCGAATTTGACTTTTGAAACTTGTGTTAAGTTCTGGTTTGAAACCTGAATTTTATTTTTGTAACTCAGTCAAAATGAAGTTCTGTGAAACACACTCAAAAAACTTTGAAACTTGACGTTTATCTTTGGTAGTCAACTTTGTCATGCAGAAATGTTGCTTTGCATGAATCATCAATCTTATTGTTTCTTGTTTTCGATGTAGCATGATCTGTAATGTTAGGTATTGCATACAAATAAAAACTCAACTATAGTTCATACTAAATCAGAGACCTATATGGCCAAATCATTTGGAATGGACCCAGATAAAACTACTCATGGGCCTCCTCAAGTCATGCACTATTGGAAAAAAGGAAAAAAAGGAAAAAGTATACTCAAATAGTTACATTTAAATGAAACACATGAACTTTTAGGTCAACTAAGACAAAAATGTGATATTCCAGGTACTGTCACAACTAAACTATAGTATTATTTTGGGAGAAAATTGATAATTTGCCACCGTAAACTTTGGGTTTCGATAATTTGCACTTTAAACTTCTGCTTCGATTAAATGACATCCTAAACTTTAGCACACTTGATTTTTTGCCATTCTTGCATTTTTTATTCATTTCTCCTTTTTTCTCCATGGAAAAGACTCCTTTGCCCTTCTCACAACCAGCCTTCAATTGTTGATATATTTCTGCAACGTTTCAAAATCCACGCAAACAATCTTGCAGATTTCAAACCCAACAACAAAAGACATGCTTGCAGACACTACATGTCAGTTTGCTATGTAGAACAACATTGCAGAAATATATCAACAATTGAAGGCTGGTTGTGAGAAGGGCAAAGGAGTCTTTCCCATGGAGAAAAAAGGAGAAATGAATAAAAAAATGCAAGAATGGCAAAAAAATCAGCTTGTTTTCCACTAAAAGGAAGAACTCTAGTTCTGACGCTCTTTTGCCTAATAAAACCCTATCGTCTAGAGGCTAAACCATCAGTAGTTTAGGGGTGCTCGCGTATGATCCATCCTCAAGTGTGTTAAAGTTTAGGATGTTATTTAATCGAAGCAGAAGTTAAGAGTGCAAATTATCGAAACCCAAAGTTTACAGTGGCAAATTATCAATTTTCTCTTATTTTGGAGTAGAGGAAGATATCATGACAAATGTACATTAGTGGCAAACTAGCAAATGTACAGAGTATAAAAAATTCAGATCCTTAAAAGTCCTCGCACTCTAAAAAATAGTCGTTGTGTGCCAAAAGAATTGCCAAGCAAGAAAAACTACGTCAACCTGTAAGTAAAATGTTTTACGTTTTCTAATACTCAAGTATTTGGAGCACATTTCCAGAGCGAGAATAATTGATATTGCTGCAATACATGTAAGGTTCAGAATATATCTGGGGAATTTATTAGAATAATTGTTGGTGTTCTATGGAAAGGCTACTATGAGGTATACTGTACAGAAGATATCCTCTTTCTACTATCGTCACACTGAAATTGTATCGGAATTTGTTTTACTTAACCCACAGCAGCATTTTACCACATTATCACAGCTGCATTTGAACTGAACACGCACAGCATAATAATGGACTAACACGAATAACATAGCAATTATTCCGATGTGCGTGCAACTCACCTGGAGTTGCAATGTGTGGAGCAGGAAGTTTTTCACGATGTCCCCCTCACCCTTGAGAAGGAACGCGATGGCCGACGGGACAAAGTCCCTAATGAACACCTGGTCGTAATTGAGCATCTGGCTTGCCGTGGACGGGTCGTTCGCAGCCACCGTCCCAACCGCAGTGCCGCAGTAGTTCACGACCGAGCGGCCGAGCAGCCTCCACGCCTCCTTCTCCTGCGGCGACTCCTCCCTGCTCCTCACGGCCTCCACCCCTGCCTTCATACCCCCCAACTCGTGCTGGCACGCCACCGCATCCTGCTCGGGCGCGGCGGCCGCAGACGCTTCCTCCGGGGGCGGCGCATCATTGGGGGGCTCCTCGGTGGGGGGCGACTCCAGCGGCGGGGCCAACGACGCGAGGGTGGCGACGCGGAAGGGGTCGAAGAGCGGGGGCTTGTAGTTCTGCCCCGTTGAAGAAGCGCTGGATTCCACCGACGTGGAGAGAAGGCGGCGGGCGGTGGCCAAGGGAGCCGCCGCCGCGGCGGAGGAGAAGCGGCGTTGCAAGAGGTAGAGCAGCGCGTGGCGCTGTGCGCCCCGGCGGAGGTGGGAGATGGCGGCGGCCGCCATTGGGGTGCTCGCGTGATTTGGATTGCGGAAGAGGCGAAATCGCTGATTCGATCGGACTCGGGGGAATTTGGGAGGCTGGATTTGCCGACGGAAGAGAGGCTGGAGCCGTCGACCCGTTGTAAATGACAACTGCGTCAAGGACCAAGTCGTCAACGATTCTCCTGGGATGGGAAAGCGTTAAAGTGAGGGCGCCGCGAGATCGGACGGCGCAGGAGCCACCACGTATGCGGCGGTTATCCACGCCGCGGGAGCAGCAGCAAAATTTGCGTTGGAATTGCCGAGAAGCAAGCGACGCCCACCTCTGCCTTGAACTGCCAATCTGCCCTCGAAAAAGATTTACAAAGTTATAAATTAGAGTTAGAATAAAGGATTAAAGTGTTTCTAATTAATGACGATAGATAGGAGTAGCGGGTAGTTAAGAAGCATAAGTATTAAAACAATAAATTTTTTATTTTGCGAATTAAGAATTGGAAAGAAGACAAAAAAAAAGTTGAAGGCGTAAAAGTAAATAAAGAAAGGCGTCGGTCCCACAAAGATTTAGCTTAATAAAAGATAAAAACCCCTTATTAACAAGAAAAGTAGAAAACACCAGTTTAATTAATTAAACTTAGCAAATTTGCCAAAACCAAGGCAGTGAGTTTTGCACGCGGGCTAAATATGCTTCGAAATTGGTCCGGCAACTGCGGTACAGTTTGCTGCGCTTGAAACGCCGTTTTTTCCTCGCAAAAACAAAAAAGAAATGGCATTGGCAAGTTGCAACCCATCCAACTCCGCATTTTTAAACGAATCTGAAATCCTTTTAGGCCTCAGGGGGGAACTGGTCCTACATGGGCCATATACTAAAACATCCAGCCTGCCTTGATCCATAAAGCCTGATGAGTTTCGTTCAAAATGGCAGCCCATACACCTTGATGAGCCGCAAGATTGAGTCCCATCTAAACGAGGCCTAATAGGTAGAACTGTGCAGGCCGGGTCGAGCGACCCCAAGCCGAGAACGGCAGTAAAATTTAAAAGGAAAAATTGACACATGCCTGTCGCGTTGAACGGGTTAATTAACCAACGGTTCTTACTCCGTACTTACCTTTGTGGGACCGTCGACACGTATGTACGTACGCACGTACAGTGCGGGGCTCTGCGTGCGTGTCCTTTTCGTAGTTTAACCTGTCATTTAGGTGAAAACGGTCGTAAATGGCCGGAATAGACCGTCAACTATTCAGGAAAAAAAACGTCCGTGTGAATTGAAAACCTTCGCGATTAAATTATTCCTCCGCACCGTAAGATAGTAATTTAGGATTAAATTGGATATTTCATAGTACAACAAATTTAAACAGTAGACCGAGGGAATACCAAACTATAACATCACAAATTTAAGCAAGAATAGTGACACCGACAAATTATTCGGCGTGAACTATTGGCCGAACTCATATGATCAGATTTGCCATTATGCATTTAGAGTTTAGTGTGAGAGCTCCTGGGATATTGGACCAGATGTAAATGTGGTTGATCGGCTTGAAGAAAATGGTAAATAGTGACAATGAGTAGTGTGATAAATTATATGGTGCGAACTATTAGCCGAACTCATATAATTAAATTTTTCATTATAGATCTAGAATTTAGAGTGAGAGTGCATGGGATATTGGGCTAAATGTAAATTGATTGATAGGCTCGTCGAAAACGGTAATTTGCCAGGTTACGAAAATAGTTATTACCGTAAGAATACAAGAAAACAAGAAAACAATCAGTGGAACAGAAAATCAGTTCTATTACCATTTTCTATATTTTTACTGTTTCTGTTTCCGTTTTTCCGTTTACCATTTCTGTTTTCGTTTACCATTAATTAAGTGCCATGGATCATGGTCTCATGGATCCTGGCTTGCTTCTTCCTGTACGTGTCCGCTAGCTCCACTTCTATATCATGTCTAATTTTTTTAAAACAATATTTAAAGTAGATTTGCAAAAAATAGTGACAATATTATAAAGTCGGAAAAAAACATTCAGCTGATAATTAGGTTGTCACAAGGTACATGTCATGGAGGCTACTTGGGAAAGCCCATAGGCCTTGTCGAACTATTCTCGAGTGACAGAGTGACAGACTGCGATATATATAATTCACACAAAGTGATTTTTATGTGATTTTAAAAATTTATACTATTTTAAAAGAAACTAGTGGTGATAACAAAGAACCATCACGATCCTTCTCAGTGACACGTGGATTCTTATTGTCATTGACACATGGCGGTATTATGTTCTTTTAATATTGTAATTTTTTTCGTTGTAATGCACGGGCACTCAACTAGTATAGTATTATTATTTTTTTACAAATTTTCAATAAATTATTACTTTAAAAATTTATTTCTAAATGTCTTATCCGTGCCTCTACCTCCCATGGTACCATAAGAGTCCATACCCTTTATCTCTCTTTAGTGGTCACATTTGCTAGATTTTTATCTTTATAAACCACAAAACCCTTATTTTTCTTGCTTACCTTGACAATTAATTCGATGCTGGCATGATTGTTCGATCTTGGAGTGATGAGGACATCAATTCTGCAGATGCAAATAACACCTCTCCGAACCAATGACACGATCACATACACATCAATTAAATTGTCAAAATAGTATATATATGTCATGTAAACGGTGCTATGTAACCTAAAATTGAGCCACCAGGCCTTATCTACCCTACTATATAATTGACGAGTTGATCATCACTCATCTAATTAATCTCAACTATCTATTCTTTAGTCATCACTCATCAAATCAATCTCACTCATTTAATGATAATCAATCAATTAAAATCACTTTGGGCCGCTCCCTCCTTTTTCTCTCTCCTGGGCTGGTCTAGCCCATCTCGGCGCTCCCCTCCTCTCTCTACCAGCTGGGCCCTAGCTGTCGGCGCCGCCCCATCCGCACCCCTCCCTCCCGCTCTCTCTCTGCCCCGCCTGTCAGCCGCCGCGCCTTGCCTCCACGTCCGCCCTGCGTCTGTGCCGTGGGTCCCACTCGTCAGCGTTCCCTCTCTTCGCCCGCCTCTACTCGTGGGTCTCAGCCGTCAGCTTCATCTTCTCCGCAGGGAATCCCCAAATCAGCGTGTACTGTTCACCGGCGAACCCTAAATCTCGAATCCGCCGCTGCCTTGGCCAATCCTCCCTTCCAAATCCGCCATTGCGCTTGCCTTGTACCCGGATAACTTTCTCCATTAAAATCCCGCGCCGTCAAACAAGCAATCGTCGGATCTGAGTAAAATTAGAACCCGGCCGGAGTATTTTTGGAAGCCCCTCGGACCCCTTTCCATATCCACCCCTTTCCATCTCCGGCGTTCCCCTATAAAGCCCCCCCTCCGCTACCGATTGCCAACCCCAACCCTAGCGCTCCCTGTGCGAAACTCGAGCCTCCCCGCGCACTTTAGCTCCACCGCCACCCACCGAGCTCCAGTCGCCGATTCTCGTCGCCGGTGGCCGAGTTCTGTCTCGCTGTCGACACCATAACCTTCGCCGTCCCCGTCCGGTCCTCGACTGCCGCTTTGTTCGAGCTCTTGGTCGCCGGATCGCCGTCGTTGCCATCAACCCGAAGGTCTCCCCGAAGCTCCGCTCGTCGTCGGCGCCACCCGACCACCCCCGAGACCGAACTCTAGTACCATCATGATCCCCATCCTTTTCTGTTTCCATTTCCGCTGTCCGCTCTAGCTCGTAAGTCCCGCCGCCACCATGCCCTGGCCGTCGCTGGAGACGAACGGCACGCGCCGTTTTACTCCCCGCGTGCTGGATCGCCGCTTGACCGTCCGATCTCACGCGTGCGGCCACGATTAGAACCCCAACCGAGCGCCCGGATTGGCTTGACCACAGTTGACCGGTATCAGGCGATCTCGGCCGTTTAATTTTATTTAAGCAGCCCGCGTCGATCCGAGCCATAGATCTGCTCTATTTTATTCTCAGCCGTCCAATGTTTATTAAATCCTGACCGTCCGATCCGCATCCAACCGCCACGCACCGGTTTGGTCTGTAGCCCACCCACGAGTCCACGGTGGACTCGGTGCACCGTGCACCCGTAGGTTTTTTAGTAGGAAAATAATTCAGAAATCCCAGAAAAACCCCTTTAACTTCAAATAGCCATAACTTTTGCATCCGAACTCCGTTTTCACCCATCCAAATTGCAGAATGATCCTAAAATTGCCCTATACAACATGAACTAAATAAATTATATTGGATGTACTGTTTTATTTCTTTTATTTAATTATTTTGCCTCGTTTTGCGTGCCGTCTAGCGTTTGAAGCCGTTGAGGAGCCGGAGCTGTACTCCGAAGCACCGCCTTCTCCATTCGTAGATCAAGGCAAGTCACAATCCCCTCCTCAATCATATTAAACCCATGTGTCTAAAATGCTTAATTTGCTATAACCACCTATATGCATGTTTAATATGATAAAATAGGATTAATTGACTATATGCCCAGTCAAGAAGCGAGAAGTGGGCCCAAGGTGTTCGACGTCACTTTACTTTCAATATCAAACTTTACCACACCTTATCAATAAAGAAGCACAAAGATATTTTCTTAAGAAAATAACACCTTATCACACCGAAATTCAAGAAATTCTTAAGCGTGTTAGAATAATTCACAATGTACAGTACTTGAATGCTTTTGAAGGGATTAACATAGTTGTTTCGTGTTTAACTGACTAATAATATAATTATTTTTTGCTTTTCAAGTTCAGCTCATTTATTGTCTTTTAATTTTTTACCGTGGCGTTAATTTAACTGACTAATAATATAATTGTTTTTTATTTTCACCGTTGCGTAGCACGGGTACGATACTAGTATCATGTAGAGCCCATTACAAACATATCCTTAGGGTTAAGCACAACCCTTGTTCATCCTCCTCTATTTCTTAAAAGTTTCCTGTAGATGTCATGATCACATTAAGTTTTGTTTAGTTGAACTTTTACAACCTGTGTTTTATCTTATCTTTAATCCTGAGTCATTTAGTTGGGAGTATTGATTTTAGAGCCCGTATTGATTTATCATGTCTATTAGATGTACTACTTCAAAATTCCTATAGGCAGTATTGAGATTGCATTATATACATCATTCTTACGGTGTTTTCTCGTTTATATTATAGGGATACACATCAACCGCACGTTACGGTTGGTATAATATCATTTGTGGTGTAGCGATTGCACGTTGTCACGGGCTTGTTCTTGTTGGTAATTAAATCGTTAATGATGTATTCTATCAAGCGGGAGGTTACCTCCACATCAGAAGATCGGTCATGAGACCGAGCGACATCACGGAGCACAAATCTCAACTTCAATCGTATGATGGTTGAAATCGACCTGCTAAAGTGTCGCAAATCCGATAAATTACATAATTAGGGAGCTGGAGTTAGTACGCGCATGCATTAATTGTGCTCCACACGTCGTCGCGCGTTGAAAGTTTGAAGGCCGTACTACGTAAATCGTAAGTTGCCCACCTGATCGAATCGATCGATCGATCGACCGGGTATGAATCTTATCTTGCATGCAGATATGGTGCCTTACTACCTAAGGCGACATGCTGCTACATGCAACTTGACACCAGCCAGCGCGCACGCGCGCGGTGCCGAAATCTCTCGCGTGCACATGCAGGTAGGAGGATTTCGCGTGGGAACACGTATATACACTACTAGTACTTGTGCCGTGGCGGTGGCGCCTGAACCTACTGCGATGGAGAGAGGCAATAAGCGCAATACACTCGTCTGATTCGTCTCCATGCCGCAGCTATGGCCTATGGCCCTAGCCAAAGCTAGTGGCTGAGATTTAAGTGCGAGCGCGAAAGGCTCGAGACTTTCCGCGCGCCGGCCTGTCAGCTAGCCAGCCAGCCACATGCAGCTCGCGCGCGCCGGCGTCGTCGTCGTCGTTTGCATGTGTGGAACCCAGCCGAACCGCGAGACGACACCCCATCTTCCGGGTTCGCTCTCTCTCGCGCTCGTCGTGGCTGGCACTTGGAAGCATCCTCGAAACCTCTCATATCGCTCGTGGCCTCATGGAACATAACCGCCACGTGCACGTACGCTGGAATACATTGGTAGACTTAGGATTTTAGAGATATGATGGATAAAAAGCAATGCCATATTAAAAAAGAAAGCTTGTTAAGAAGAAAATTAAAGTACTAATATATCAAATAAAAACCATAAAGGTGATGAGGTGAGTTTTCAGGTTCATATTTTTAAAAACCTGAAAAAAACGTATTCTTTTCGCCTATCTATTTATACGCATAAATAATATATATATATATATACTATATATATAATAGATTTTTTAAAACAATATTAGAGTACAACTGTACCTTCATTCCCATATGCCTCCGCTCCTGCTGGAATGCATGATCTCGATCGATGCGCCGCTGGTTCCCGGCCGAATGTGCGATGCGTACTTCATCATCAGTGGTTTTTTTATGATCGACTTTATTTATGTGAGGCAGCGCATTACGACTAAAATTAATGGTCCGTCAACATCGTTCACATATACATGCATGCATGGGGATGACCCTCTTTGTAGTGTAATGCATGCCTGTGCCAATTGACAAGTACGCACAGTACTCCTATGTCAGCAGCAACTATCAATTTATCGTTGCATATATGCCCTCTTTTGGGCTGAGAAAATGAAATGATGGGGCTCACCGTTACGTTGTAACTCATTATATTCTTACTTATATTAGTACTTAGTAAATATGGGCCAATCTATGAACTAATTGCTACTACCTACCTAGTTGCTTCTATAATTGTATATGCTTTTTTTATAATTCCATATAGTGTATTCTCCCTTTGTCGCAAGAGTATCCTTGCAAGATATGTGTAGTCAACACAAGTTGACTACGACCATAATTATTAGTAAAAGCTTTCATAATATTACAACTTTATAGTTTTTTACTTATGCAAAACTATGAATTAGATATGTGTTGACTACATACGACCATAATTATTAGTAAAAGCTTTCATAATATTACAACATTATAGCTTTTTTACTTATGCAAAACTATGAAGTAGCCGAAATTATATCTTGTTAGTGAAAAATGTCCAAAACGGCATCTTTTGTGGCCCGAGAGAAGTTTCTAATATGACAGCAGCTAGCTCTATGTACTGTTCCTTTTCTCTCTAAGTGGCACTCTTTACATGTGACAACTACGTGACCACTAGTACAACTATACTACATGCAAACCTGCACTTATACTATTGAATATGTGGGTGTATATACACGGCTAATACGTAGCACGTACCTAGCCACTTTTTCCCATGTCCATTCTGGCACACAACTAGAAAGGGCACATATCTGGCCTGTGGATAATACCATGCATATGTCCAATCCATAAGGCAATTTTAAGGTGGATGGAGAGATGCGCGAGTACAACACGTGCCGCTTTGACTAGTTACAGGGCTAGGATATATAGACGAAAGAGAAAAAAAATACGATCGTGATGGGGATATAGATCCACACAACGCAATAAGGCAGCAACTTGCTCCACGAATTGTCGATTTCACAACCTCACAGCGACTTTGCACTCGTTTGTTGCGGACAAGCGTTGGACTTTCCGTTGCCTGCTGCTCCTTTCTGAAGTCTTTTAGTTTGAGCAAGGGTACGGTGGAGACCCCTTTCGATCCCTTGACAGGTATATAGTGCCCTTTTTTGTTGGTGGAAAATTGATGATGCCCATATATAGTTGCTTGCTAGAGCGAGAGAGATCGAGGGGAACGTACGGGAACTCAGCTGTAGCTAGGATGACCCCTGTTGAGAGAAAATATAATCTAGATGATTGTGAAATGTATGGTGCGGAGACACTAGCCCTGTTGAATGGAATAAGTTCATACATATCGGCTGCTACCCAGGTTGTCTCCGTTAATTAATTAGCAGCAAAAAAACGCCGAGTGACAGTGCTTAGACGACGGATAAGATCACACTGTACAAAACTTTTTTTTCCAGCCCTCTTCCCTTTCACTGCATATGCGATCCATAAGAAAACACCGCATGGACAGTAGAGGTGTGACCGTGTGATAACCGGACCACATTTAAAATTGTTACTTTTACAAACGATTCACCTAACCAAACCGAACCGTATGTGTAAATGAGTCCATTTTTATATATGGTAGTCTTAAAATTAAATACAATAGATAGAAATCATTATTTTTATTAACGATCCACTTAACGTAAATTGACAAATTTTTACGTGAGGGCCTGTTAAGTTGACCTCATAAAATTGGTTTTCATATGTGTTTTTTATGCCAACCGCCCGTGAAAATCCCTTTTCCTATAATGATCTTACTCCACGCTTTCCCAACTCAAAAAAACCTCAAGTCCTGAATATCTTTCCTTTTGTCCTCAATCATCCGCTCCGTTCCACGCCACCTCCATGTTTCGATGTCTCTCGGTCACTGCTGGGTTCTTCCACTCAAGTTTTTCTGCCACCTTTATACTGCGCCAATCACTATGACTACACGTAACTCCTTCAACCCTAGCTATTAACCTTCTTTCTCGTCGCTAGCAACACCTTCCTGATAACTAAATACCCTTTCAGGAAACACATTAACATTTCATTCCCATCCTACGCATTAAATATTTGCCAGACTAGGTAGGTATTCAAGCTGAACATTAGATTGCAAATAATGTGGGATATGTCCATGCTAACCTATAATATACAGTCTCAATTCAAAGGATCATAACATAGCAGATTGATTAGCATAATAGAGTGAATTGGCAGAAATTTTGCATATGTGACTTTTGCTAAATCACTTTGATGTGTCAATCAATTTATAATGTTGTTAAGACTATATATGACGGGTTAGTTAAAAGGATGTATCCTATAATACATGCAGTTTACTATTGAGCTTCAATATCTAGCTAGCATTAGCAAGCAATTGTTCAGTGAGTAAGATGGAAATTAGATCTTGAATTTAAGACTTTGATGTATGTATGAATATAAATGTGGATGTGAGATATTTATGAGGGATGTTTAATATTTTTAATGTGAATATGAGATGTTTATGAGTGTAGATGTTTATAATGTGTATGAATGTGGATGTGAATGTATGTGAATATCATTTATATATGAATGTAAATATTATTTGGATATGAACGTGAATATGTCATTTGGATATGAAGGTGAATATGCCATTTAGACATGAATATATGAATCTATCATATGGATATGAAGATGAATATATCATTCAGATATGAATGCAAATATATGTAAATATGTCATTTGCATATTAATATGAACATATATAAAGTTTTTTCCATGAGCGGCTTGTCACCCTACTGTAAAATGTCTCTTATCGTAGACGGATGGCCAAATAACTATACAAAATTCGATTTAGTCAAATGTAAAAAATATTTTTTTAATAGTATAACGCATATGCTCTCTTTGTTTTATTAGTGCTTTACATGATTGGAATGGCTGAAAATCGAAAGATCTCCGCGTTCTTTTTAACCCGCAATAATGTCTGCTAGTACACTTTCTGATCTTTTTAATTAGAAATTTACTAGGTAACACGGCTAGGGACCACCAGCGATTAGTGACTAATGCGCGATTAGTGACCACCACTAAAGCCAACAAGCCAAGCAGCACTCGTGTTTTGTAGAAGCGATTTCTTAATTGGTTAGCACATTCTTAGTCACCATCAGCACTAGAGCAACTGAAGGCTAGCTAAACGCACTTAAGCTAGGTCAGAAAGATGGCCTTGGCCTGTTTTAACTTTCAACGTCTCTAGATGTACTAAAAGTCCAAACAAAGATTTAATTTGCATCCAAATCTTGCCTACAACAATCTCCTCTTGTGATTAATTATTAGGTATAGCATCGCAAGTAGTCAACTCAAAGTACCTCAGTGCATTCATATTTGTCACCTAAATTACGCCGAACATTTTCGAAATGGACGGAGTAGAAACACATGTTCAGGAGTCTTCTCCAAACTCAAGCCCGTCTCTTTTCGAGAAACAGTATCACAGTACAGCACAACAGTATGGTCTGCTAGTGCTACCTGCCAACAGTTCAAACTTTAGGTAAGTAAAGATTCGATCGATAATTTGTCCATGATAAACAGTGATCTTGATTTTGTTATCATTCTAATTTTGTGTGTTATTGTTGTGGAGTAATATCATAATTAGAGTAACAAATATCTTTTTTTTTTTGAAATTTAGGACCTGAAGTATTGTCAAGCCAGATGCTGGGCAGGGGCAGGAACAGAAGGGCGTCGCGCACTCGCGCAGGAGTACTTTGGCGACTGTTCGACGAATTCGAGGAGCATAGCTAGGCGAGGAAAGCAAGGCAAACCC
>KE370909.1:0-10772 GCA_000418225.1 Zizania latifolia
GCCTCGTCGTCGGGCTCCAGATCCTCGTGCACAGCCAGCACCACCACCACGGACGGCACGGTCACGCGGCAAGCATCGTGCTCAAGCAGATGGTCAGGCCACGCGCCGACGCCGCCGGGCGCCACGGCGCCGTCGTCTCTTGCAGCTTCCTCAAGGCCTGCTACCTGTGCCGGCGTGAGCTCAGCCCTACCAAGGACGTCTACATGTATAGGTACCAAAAACCTAGCAAAACATTCACCATCTCGAAACCATTGTTGCATGCATGAATCATGATGCATCCATGCATGGTTACGCGTGTGCATGTCTGACGAAGCGCTTCGTGTACTTACATGCAGAGGTGACCAAGGGTTCTGCAGCGAGGAGTGCCGGTGGCAGCAGATCATCGTCGACGAGGCACGGGAGCACGACGCGGCGGCGGTCAGCCGGCCGGAGATGCGAGGCCTTGCTCGACGCCACAGCCCTCACCGCACGGCGGCGTCCATCCGAGCCGGCAAGCCAAGGAAGACACTAGCCGTAGGCCGTAGCATAGCTAGCTACTAGCAGGCAGAAGCAGTACGTGGTAATAGTACATCTAATTAAGCATGATTCTGTACTACTGCTCTTGAGAGCTTGAGAGAAATTAGCAAGGCAAGTCATCAATAATTCAGGCATGGAATTTCACGTAATTAAGCATGCATGCAGAACATGACAAGAGCTGAGAGATGGTAGAAGCTGAAGATATGAAGAAGAAAGGTCGATCATTGGATCAGTGTCTTTTTTCTCTCTTTTTGCATGTTGTAATCCTGAAGGGATATGCAACTTGTTATACCTCTTGTTGTTGTTACACACGATCCAATTGGTTCCGAGACGATGGAAGAAATTAAATTTAAGTGGTGAACAAGATCAAGAAAGAAGAGATTACTGTGCCATTTTCTGTGCGAATTGTTAGGTTTCTATTGGGTCCAACGTGTGGCCGGTCGGATCGGAATAGGTTCTCTCTGGAAGCCTGAATTGAACACTAGTAGTTTAAAGGGTGCCGAATTTGATACCTCGATCGCTTTAAGGATTAATTGGGGAACAAGGATGGACAATTCCGTGGCATCCAGCAACTTTGTTGATAGGAAAAGAATCGATATATATGGCTATATGCATGTAGGCTCATTTTAGAGAGTGCAAGATGTGTGTAGACGAATCTAATGATTCGGAATTAGAAGAAACAAGCTAGTTCGGATCACCAACACTCTCTCAATTAGTGTATAACTTGTTGAATAATAGAAAAGATGAGAGATTACTGCGAAAAAATGACAGTGAACAGGACAGCCAAAAAGGTGGCAGTCCGGCTTTTAGATTGTGAGCTCTGATACTGTGTTGAATAATTTAAGATAGGAGAGATTATTACGCCTACGTGTTTAGCGATATTGAGCCTCATGGACAGTTTACATAATTACATAGAATACCACGTGTAAAGATAAGAGAAGGCTTACAAATCAATTATATATATATATATATATCCTGATATATCTCTTCTAGGGAGTCACGGTGGCGGCGACAGTATCGTGCGCCCTCCTCTCATTGGCATGGCTCGCCGGCACTAGACAGTGAGCTGTGGCCGCCGTTTCGTTTGGACGGGTAACTGAAGTTGTCATATTTTTTTTGTCAAATCTTATTAAAGTGTGAGTAATAATTTACTCGTCATATCTTAGATTAGGTTTAGTAAAGAAATTAGTCAATGATAAGTGGGTCTAAACTATAATTGTCTCAATTGAAACGGTAATCCAAACGCTAAAGTTTGGTGTGACAAAATTTAACAAAGTTAGACAGCAATCAAACATGCCCGTGCTCCGCCACGGCGGTGCCGTGGTAGCGTGCCACGGCCGGCACGGCGAAGCTAGCTGGCTGCGATGGCGCGCGGCGCCACCGGGAACAAGAAGGGGTTCTTCTAGATGAGGCCCGTGGGAGCCCAGGACGGGAAACTGGATGCGTGAGAACCATGACGACGTCGACGCCGCCGACAGGGACGGAAACAACAGCCCAATACCAGTCGCGCCTCGCGCGCGTAGGCCCAGCAGCTTGCCTATCCCGCAAGTTAGCCACCGCCGCGCTTGGTTCAGCAATCAGCAATCCGCGGCAGCCTGTCCGCATAGAGATCCACCAGGCCGCCGGTGCCCAGCCACGCCCCAGTGCGCCACGCGGCGCCGTCCCGCCTGGCCCCGTCCTCTGGTCCCGGCTGCTCTTCGGCAAGAATGACTAACCAGTCGATCGACCACTGCAGACAGATCAGAGATTTCCGACGACATTTCGACTTCCGACGCGTGCATGGTGATGGGTGTGGTGGTACATCGTTAAACTTTACCACTCTAACAGATACTGACCCTGTTTAGACTTTAGACAGCTTTAATTCTAAAAACTAGTTATAACTAACTAGTGAGAATCTAGAGCAATTGATTTTTACAATCTAAAACAAAACTATAGACCATTTAAAAAACTTATGATCTTAAAAGTAGCTGCAACCGTAAAAATCTCTTCCAAACAAGCCCAAAGAGTCATCAACAGATTTATATACGAAAGCAAGCGGACCAAAATCTGCAACCAGAACAAGTCAGTAAGCTACGATCGAGGCAAACAGGTAAACAGAATGCGATTCAGATGTTATCTCTTTGACCTCCGGACGCCGGTAGTAAAACTGTTAGCAATCACATACTATTAGTAATAGTCATGTACTGAACTAGAAGCAATTCAAACGAATGGTTCAACCAGAGGCAAATGTATGAGGCATACATAAGCCCAGCAAGCCGTACATGAATGAATGGCGGCTCGATGACCAATACAAACTGATTTACTACACACTGATCAGCAATAAAACAGCAATTACTCACTGTCCCTTCAAACAACGAAGCATTCTCCTGTTAGAAGACAAGGCTAGAACACAGCCTGGAGAACCTTCGTCTTTGTGAGGACAGAGTATCCACCTTTCAACATCCATGCCTAGAAAAAGGTAGGCTAAAACAGGGAATCAAGTGAAGGTGATCAATGTTGTGAAAATATCACTCCATCCTACCATGACAAGAGTAGTTATAAAGGCTGGTTTACAGAATTACACTAGGCAGATCGCTTCTCTCCTGTTATAAATATTATTCAAAAGAATGTACCTAGGTGCTAAAGCGAACCAGCATGACAATGCAAAATAACACAATTGTCCTGATCGATTAATTAGAGCTTCCCTGAATTGTCACTTGTCAGTGGTTACAAGCTATATATATAACTTTTTAATGCTAAGTAAATTATATTAATGAGACAATACAGATCAACACTACCGTGTTTAAAGCCTATTTTCTACCAGCCCCGTCTCTCCCCCAAAAAGTGGGACAAGTAGGCAAAAAATGATTAACAGGAATTAAATATTTCGTGATGCAGATGCAATTGTGAAGACATTAGCTCTCTCATGTGGCGGTGGCTTCTTATAGTTTGAGAGGCTGCAGTGAGGGCAGATGTATTCTAACCCATCTGTCTTTGCATAGTCCTGTTACAACAACAGCTCAGATCAATTCATAACCTAAAATGACATTTCTTGAAAGGTAAATAAAATGTTAAATACAGATCAGGAAGCCGTTCTACCTTGAATGTCCCTAGCCCTTGCCGTCTATCACACCCAAAGTGGGCCCATTCACCGCACAACCCACAGTTCACCCAATCACCTGGAGCGCTACTGGAAATACATGAAGGAACATGTTAGTCTACAAAGAGAAAACAATTACAAAAGGCATATTAAAAGATTGTATCCTCAAACCTGTGGCAAAGCAAGCAACATTCCCCATCGACATCATCATGTGAAAGCTCGTATTCCAACAAGTATGTCTCATAATGTCTTTTTAGCGTGTTTCCAACACCCTATTGCAACACATTTAGCACATCAGAAGTAGGCAAACAAAATGGCAGCTAAAATTCCATAAATACTAACGACTGGAAACAAACAAGGCAAAATGTCTTACAGACACTATGTTTTGTGGTCGATTGCTCCTAACTAACCCCATTACACCCATTACATCAACCACAGGGGACCCCTCATTGTCTATTATGGCACTGAGGGTTCCAAGATCAAGGCTTTTCATAACCTCTCTGGCCCCATTAGTGCCAAGCACGCCCAGCCTTTTAATTATTTAAATAGGATAAAAGAAGGATAGTGATGTCATTTTCTAATGCCTCACGTTCAGCTGGGTATAATGTTTTAATGGGCAGAGTGTCCACTAGTAAATAAAGACAAATTTAGAGTGTGTTATATAGCAAAGCCGTGTTTTGTGGTGTCTTCTAGCAAAGACTACATTTGTTTAGTCTTTCGTAGCAAATTTTGCCAACAATTAATTACAAACAGAGGCTAAGCTTCCAGAAATATAACTTTCAAAAGGAAATATGTAATTGGAACCACAAACCACATATCGTACCAGAGTATCTGCCAAAATATGGGTTATTTACAGACTGTGGCGGTGTGCAATAGTAGGGTAAATCTAAGTAGGATATGACCTGAAGTATGATAAATAGTACCACGAAAATAACCACTCCAGTGTATTCTTCAGCAAAAAAAAACAAGATTGGAATGAATATCAACTACAAGCATACCGTCATTTTGTTTGTGACAGTATGGTTGCTCATCTTTGAAAAGACTTGACCTTTCCAATTTATACCGTTGCCTACATAAAAGCCACCTCTTGATACCACCTGAATGATCAATCAGCATTTTTGTCACTGAAATGATTATAACATTTTTGTATCTGAATATAACCCCACATAAGGCCATAACTATTGCAAGAAAATAGCAGAAGTGCAGAACAACCTCTTTGTACAAGTTATATAAATCAAGGCGCTTTGCATTCAATACTGCCTCAGGAAATTCGGCCAGTCCTCCTTGAGGAACAAGTCGGGTGTGGCCCCTCTGTAGTAGAAATTGCATAACATCTTTCAAGAAGTCTTCCTGCAAAGGACAAGGGGAAAATGTGTTTTAGCATAGTTACTTGGAAAGGCATTTCAGCATAAATTAAAATGACAAAAATGAAAAGGAGGATAATCCAAGAAGAGTACTTCAGAGCAAATTCGTATAGGCAACCGATCACATCCATGTTTCTTCATTGGAAGAGGATTTAATGGAATAGCTGGTTGAGCACGTGATGGTCCAGATGATAGTTTTCTTTGTGTTGTTGGGGCAACAGGATGCCTTACTGGTGGAGGTGCTGGCAAGCTTGGCTTAACTTGACTAGCATCATGAATAATGGACTGATGAATACCCATAAAAGGGTGCATCTGTCGCTTTGGAGAGTGAGGAATGGGCCTCATTGTTGCAGACTTCAGCTTTCGCTTGACTGATAATAGGGAAGACCCTTTCATCAGATGTTTCTTATCATCTCCAACTCCATTCACACTAGAAGTACTTGGTTTTGACTCTGGACTTCCCCTCATTCTCTCCTTAGTAAGGGATGCTGACCATCTTGGCAGATGGAAACATTGAGTGTTTACAATAGCTTGGTCTTTGTATTGGTTTGTGCAAAAGAAAAGAAGACGATCTGCATCTTCTCTATCAAATGAAGAAACTGGAGTACCATTTACACAGGCAATTCCGAGTGCAACCAAGCTTTTGTAAGAGATTTCTGGAGCAAGATATTTCAAAACCTAGACAGTTAAAACAAATCTTCAGTGAGCAATGAACAAGGACCTCACTCAAGATAAACATGTAAGTCAAAGATAGTTAGAATCCGCAAGGGTATAAAACACCATAATGGTTGAGTTCAGGTAGGGAAGCTTGACTAGTTGACTTACGGAAATTGGTTACACAATATAAAGAACATCAGAGTCTCAATAATCATATTATGCATTAAGATGTGATAGCACTATAACAGAGGAAGAACCTGATATTTGGAGACAATTTACCATCCATAAAACAATTATGTGATACCCAAAAGGTTGGCACCAAAGATGATGGAATAAGTACGGGTAAACTTCACACATTCCATCAAGTTGTTTGTTAAGCACATCATTAGAATTTTCTGAAGAACGCTAACCTGTGCTGCCCACTTAGGGAGGGTCATCCAGACTTCAAAAGTAGAAGCTCCAGAAGCCACAGACATAGAAGTGAAAGGTTCAGCTGAAGATGGCTTGTCATCCTCACTAACTGAGATAGCACGAACTAACTGGCACTTCTCAATAATTTCATTTTTTATATGGCTCTCCAAAAGCTGCATATGTCATGAAGCAGCATATGACTCTGCAAATATCAAACCAAAGACTAAAATACTCCACAGCAGAAATCATACCTGATCATCGAAACAAGTTTGTGCACTGCCAGAAATAAGCATTGACACATGCGAAGAACTGCAAGTTGTGATATCACAGCGCATTGTGACCACTCCACGTGAAATAGTTTCAACATGAAGAGGTGGAGGAGCACTGCAAAGAGAAACGTTGTGAGCAGAAGCAAGCTAAACATTTCTAGCAACCATGAAAGTAACATGCAGAACTGCAAAATAAGGACAAGTAAAATCACTTAAAATATGATTGCAAAAAGATACTGGTTAAATACTCTAGCATGACTATAGTTTACAAGATGCCAACAGAAGTATTTAATCTGTGTCACCGTTAAGTATGTGTTTAGGGAATGCTACCTCAGTTAACTTTTAGATAATAGGCAGCACAAATCAAGACTAGTTAGTTCATTCGATATGCCATCAATTTGAGCTTCAAACTTTCTGTGGTCACGAAAATTATGATATGATTATTGAAACACAAATACAATAGAAACACAGACTCACACATGAGTTATAGCATTTAATATAAGAGGTTGACAGATATATTGATTATAGATTATATACAGCAGCTGAAGATACCTGACTCTGTTCTGGAGTTTACACCCACGAATCTGGCAAAAAAAGGAAAATTAAACATTAAACATGTCGTACCATCAAATATGCCGGTTACATCACTTTTCTTATCCAGTTTAATAGGCAAAAAATGAAGCAAGATTATGCAGTATGTGCCTTGTTATTTTGTTCCTAAATTCACCAGCATAAATATTTACACAGGACGGTACTAGCTAAAAACCAGTGTCTTGCAACAATATCAAATAAGTATTGAAAAGTTGTAATATTTCGCGAAGAAAAACATATATAATTCACAACCCTACATTGATCAGAAATAATCTTTTATTACAAGCCACAAACTCAAATGATCTAGTTATCCACAGAAGATCCTACCAACTATAGAGGTGGTGGTGGGATGGCAGTATCACCACTAGTAGGTTCTTTTATATATAGTACATAGTTCAGAACTACAGATACAGATAGAGATGGAGATAGAGATACTGTGTACATGTTGCATAGACTAAAACGAAAATTCACAACTCAGAAAGTGAGATGGCAATCAAAATGTATCATCACGCTTGATACCATATCATTTCAATGAACTAGGTAGTTGGCGTAAAAATCTACGTAGAACACAGCACTTCTAGAATCTACACGTAGAAATAAAAGCAACAAGGACCATGGTAACAAGAATTGACCCATACTTCAATATTCAGCAAAGCATTCAAACCATCCTCTAGTGAGCCCAACAGACACGCATCCTGCAAACAAGATGGCAGTACAATCATTTATTGGCATAAGAAAAATGGTGTATTACATAAGAAAAATTAAACAAGATTGCTAAAGTTACCAGGGTGCATGGCACTCCACAAATAAGAAACTTCATGTTCACATCTTCATCATATATTTTTATGGCTGGAAAAGGTTCTGAACTACCTTCTTCTGCAGCCATTTCATTCTCAGGAGGGATGATATTTATCTTTGGAGCATCCCCTAGTAGGCGAGGCCCAAGCTTAACACTTTGGACATGGTTATTTCTTACACAATATAGACGAAAAGAGGCATGTGCAAGCTGAAATGCATCCCATGTATGGCTACAGGAGCTACATCCAGGAAGCCAAGAATACTCGATTATTGGATGTAAAAAACCTAAATGGTACCAACAATACATTCAACCAAGGCATGAAGAAGATGGTACCTTTGAACAACTGACATCAAGGCTTGGCGAAAATGAGAAGCTGCATAAGATGAAAATGAATTTCTCCAATATATTACGTATGGTATCCCCTGTGAATGGGAGAGTTTCAAAATCACGAATTCCAAAAGCAGAAGTAAATTCCAAAGTAATAGCAGTCAGCAGAGTTGCAATTGTTTTTGAGAAAATCAGCTTAGCAAAACTGAGTAAAAAATAAATTTTAGCAATCATCAGGCGTTAAAATGAATAGCACTGTTGACATTACAATCATATAAGCATTCTAAAAATAAGAACCACACCTATGTAGGTTAAAACGAGCTAAACCGATACAGTTTAGTATTTTTTTTACAAAAACTAAGTTCAGTAACACTGCAGAAAATAATGGTTTTTAAGAGTCGGAAGAATAAGGTAAATTATTTGATATCACAAGAATATATGCATCAAACAATCAGATTCACTCCTACTCAGCTATAAATAAATATAAAATAAGAAACACCAACTTGAAAATACGGTAAAATATTGGAAAACAAACTACCTTTGAATGAAGCGATTGAGCGAGCTTTTCCCCAATAGGAACTTCCAAATAAACCTGTATTAATGCTAACACAGTAAGATAAGTAGCTAGCTACAAGAAGACCAATGAAAAATTGAAAAGCAACATTGTTCATGAAACTAAACAGGAAAAAAAGGAGAGAAAGGTTAAAAAAATAAAATGTTAGCAGCTACAGGTCAGTAAAAAAACAAGTAGAATATGTAAACGGTTAAGAGGGTTAAAAAAATAAAATGTCAAAGCATCTAATTTCAAGTGTCAGTTTGGGTTTGTTGTGTTGTGCTACTCTGTGCTTAACTTTTTAAGCTGTCGTTGGTACATGATTGTAAAATTTACTGTGGAGTGTTTGAGAAATATAGATCATATGAAAAGCAACTGCACCAAACAAGATCATCATGATCTACCTCAATAAAAAAACAGAGCCTAGAAGCACACAATTATGTACTAGTATCATATTAGCCACATAAATAAAATTATAAAAAACCAACGACGCAATTGAAATGCAGAAGCTTATGGCATTATCAACCATTCAATTGAAACATCAGTATCCTCTGCTAAGAGCAGGGATAACTACTTTAGCACCCCTGTTCTAAAAACACTTTAGCATCCAAATTATACAAACTGCATCACTAATAACTAAAGTTGATCAGTAAGCGCAACCTTTAAAGAAGCATAGTGATACCTATAGACTGCCAGAGTTAAAAAAAATCGGGCACAGTTGCCCACAAGAGTTGATAGATCAAGTTGTGTCACTAGCTCCTGGCCAGGTAGTCTTTTCAACCTAACACTTACATGGTATGCTTTCATGATGCTATAAAGATATACTCAGTTTTCAGACAGTTTTAGGCCCAGCATTGTCACAATGATTTTGTGGATCAGATCATTAGTTCGGCATTTCTCCGGGTTGCAATTTAGTGCATAACATTAGAATCTTATGGCTTACTAAGAGAGAAAGGGTGATAGACAAATAGTGATACAGCATCACTTCCATATGAGATTGTTGTTGCTGAACATTGTCTCTGGGTTCAGAATGCAACTATGACCTAACATGCAGTTTTGAGCTCCATTGTTTGCCAGTTTAAGAAATAACAAAACGGCATAGTGCATAGAAAATAAGCAAACTGCTGCACAAAGTTTTGTTGCGTACTATAGTCGGAAAAGGTGGACTGATGAGCGAGCTAAACATCTGTGCGTCAGATACATCAGCATCGCCCCAGACAAGTGTACCAATTTCTTTCTCGTTCTCAAGCTGCTGACCCTGAAGGTACATCAAATTGGGCTGCACAGCATGCTGTGCTTCTCGAAATTGATCGACAGTGGGATTGATCAACGTGTGCACCTGCATTCCCAACCTTCCTAAGTTCCGAACTGACAGAAAATGCATCTCCACACTAAACAGCAAAAGCCAACTGACCTCCAACCTCCCGGAGGAGCCCAGCTCCGGAAATGGGTACGACAGCCAGAGCTGCTTCGCCTCCAGCAGTAAACTAGGTGGTGTCCGCTGCTTGTCAGCAACCTTCCCGCACAGCACTGCAAGGAGCGTGCAGTTCTGCCGCGAGGTGCTCTGGACTTGGGACATGGCTGAACCAAGAACACAGCTCCCAGTTCAGCTCATGCCACCATCGAACCCTGCAGCACCAACAACAACAACAAATCAAGCCTCCACATAATTTTCCAGCCAAATCAGAAGAAACAAGCACCAAATCGAGCCGAGCGACCAAATCGAATCGTGCCACCATACCAGGAGACCGACCAAACCGACGACCGGAGCTCAAGACCCCGCCACTCCGAGCCGCTAGGACGCCGCCAGAGGCACAGGATGCGCTCGATCTGGACGGCGACGGGAAGGGTAAAGCGGGGGGGCGAGAGAGCACGGAACCCTAATTTAGCCTCGGCACAAATCCTCCTCTCGAATCAGTAATAATACAGGGAGAGAAGGATAAAAAAACGCGTGTGAATCGCACGCGAGCCGAGCCCCATCCCGTCAAAATCCAATCCAGTCAACCACTCCGGAAAAGAATCTAATGAAAAAGAAAAAAATGGAAAACCACAGGAATCGATCCGAAATCCACCAACCAACCCCTCCCCGTCTTAATCTCTCCGCGGATTAGCCAAAGCAACCCCCAATAAATAACCGAGCAAATAGCAATCTCCACAGAAAGAAAAACACGACGACGATTGCAGTTTTTGATTGGCCGGGACGAGA
>KE370909.1:25918-50882 GCA_000418225.1 Zizania latifolia
GGCTGCCGCTGATCGGACCGAGTCGGGCCTAGCGGGGGAGGCATTAAGGCGGCCTGGGCCCAGGTTGCGGCCTGCGCACGCGCGGCGCCCTAAGCTGAGGCTGAAATCAGTTTTGGGCCGGCGCTGTTTTCAGGTGTTGGGTCAGGCTTTTAGCACAGTACGGGCTAAATTCAGTTTTTTTCCTTTTTTCCAGAATTTCTGTATTAGTTTTTCTGTTTTAAGATTTCTGGAAATTGTGAAATTAGCCCAAAATTAAGATAAAACTAAGGTTAAGCTGCGGGGAAATTTTAGTAAGTTTTGTATAATTCAGTGCACTGTTCTAAATTTTGAAGAATTTTTATGACATTTTTCTGATTAAATTTTCATCCAACGACGATTTTGATTAGAAAATAATGTATTTAGAATTTTGATTAAGTTTAAATTCAGAATATTTGCTACTGTTTTAGCACCGTAAGAATTATGTTTAAGACTTCCGCTGTGTATTTACACTGTTTTAAATATTATTCATGTTCATCCTCATGTTTAAGTATAGTTTATTTGTTTTTCTGATTAAATTTGAACCAACGGGATAATTTAAATTGGAAAAATGAATAATTAAGTGATGTAGTAATTTTATCTTCTGACCAACGTTGGTGATAAAATTGCTATGACTAAGATAATTAGTTCTATTTCTGTCCAACGGTGATATAGAATTAATTTTTCATTAAGTATGTCACATTATTAAATTCTGACCAACGTTGAATTTTTTCATGTACTATTATATTTTGTCTGCTAATATTAACATTTTTTATGATTGTTTCTATTCAGGCCACGTACTAAGTTAGCTTTCCATCGAGCCTCTCAACGGAGAGAATTATGGCTCATGGAGAGAAAGTGTTGAGATGGCGCTTGCGCTATGGGACATAGATATTGCTTTACAGCAAGATTGTCCTACTGAGCCAGCTGAGCCCGTTATTCAGGATGGCGAGAGCCAAGAGGCTTTCGCTACCCGACAGCGGGACTTTGCTACTGTAAGAATGAAGTATGACCTTGAACGCACTAAGTGGAATCAATCCAACAGAAAATGTCTAATGGTCATTAAGAATTTCATCATGAAGCCTATCAGGGGATCTATCCCACCTTGTGATACTGCTAGAGAGTATCTCAAGAGAGTGAAGAGTCAGTATACTGGCTCTTCTAAGTCTTATGCTAGCTCTATAATTAAGAAACTTGTCACGGAGAAATACCGTGGCGGAGGCATTAGAGAATACATACTAAGAATGAGTAACATGGCTTCAAAGCTGAAGCCCATGGATATGGAGTTAAAGGATGATTTCGTTATCCATTTGATCATGACATCGCTCAATAAGAATTTTGAGCATTTTGTTATCAATTATAACTCCCAGCCAGAGCGCTGGAACTTAGAAAAATTGATCTCCAACTGCGTTCAGGAGGAAGAAAGAATTAAGGAAGCACGGGGTGATTCTGTTCACCATGTGCAATAGAACAATGGGAAGAAAGGCTATTCCCCTAAGAAGCACTACAAGAGTCACACAAATGACTCCAAGCAGAAGGGAAAGGCTCCTGCAAAGGAACATGATGTACCCAAGGGCACATACAGACACTGCAAGAAAGAAGGACACCACATGAAGGATTGTGTAGAGTTCCTTAAATGGATGAACAGGAATGGTAAGGATGTTATTACATCAATAGATGAATCTCAGTTTTTAGATTATTCTTCTACTTCATGGTGGATTGACTCAGGTGCAACTGTTCATGTTGCTAACTCTTTACAGGGATTCGCTATGACGAGAATGCTGGGAAAAAGAGAAAGAACAATTAGAGTAGCGAATGGCGTCGAGGCAGAAGTGGAGGTTATTGGAGAACTCCCTTTAGAACTTAGAGATGGCTTTACCATTTTTCTGCACGATGTATTATTTGTACCTTCTATGAGAAGGAACCTTATTTCAGTTTCATGCTTAGTGAATGATGGATATGATTGTCACTTTGGTGACAAACAGTGTTCTATTATTTTTAATAATAAAGTTGTGGGTCTTGCCTTCGAGCATGACAAATTTTATTTACTTTCTCTGAATGACTCTGTAAATATCATAAGTTTTCAAAACGTCTCGTCTAAGAATAAGCGCAAAAGAATAGATAACGTATCTTCGAAATTATGCCACTGTCGTTTGGGCCATATTTCAAGGGGGAGGATTGAGCGTTTAGTAAAAGAATCAATTCTTCCGCCCTTAGAATTCTTAGATTTTAAACAATGCATTGATTGTATTAAAAGAAAATACGTCAAACAGATTAAGAAAGGCGCAAATCGAAGCGCTAGGGTTTTAGAAATTATTCATACGGATATTTGCGGTCCATTCCCTGTGACGTCTGTAGATGGTTATGACTCATTTATAATATTTATAGATGACTATTCGCGCTACGGTTATATTTATCCAATTAGAGAGCGTTCAGAAGCTCTGGATAAATTTAAGATATTTAAGGCTGAAGTTGAAAATCAACATGATCTAAAGATAAAAGTAGTAAGATCTAACCATGGGGGGAGTACTACGGTCGTCATACCCCATATGGCCAAATACCTGGACCTTTTGTAAGGTATCTGCAGGAAAATGACATAGTAGTTCAGTATTCTACACCGAGCGAACCTCAGCAAAACGAAGTGGCAGAAAGGCGTAATCGCACCTTAATGGAAATGGTAAGAAGCATGCTAAGTTATTTCACTCTGCCGATTAGTTTGTGGATGGAGGCATTAAAAACCGTCATTCATATTCTTAATTGGGTCCCTTCTAAGTCGGTGCCTAAAACACCGTATGCGTTGTGGACTGGACGAGAGCCCTCTCTTAATTATTTAAGAGTGTGGGGCTGTCCTGCTGAGGCTAAAGTTTTTAACTTGATTCTAAGATAGTGAGTTGCCATTTCATTGGCTATCCTGATAAGTCTAAGGATTTTCATTTTTACTGTCCTAACAGACTACTAAGTTTGTAGAAACGAGACACACAGTCTTTTTAGAAGACGCTATGATTAGGGGGAGCACGGTGCCTCGAGAAAGTAGGCTTAAAGAGAAGCGGGTCTGTGTGCCTACTCCTATGATTCAAGAGCCTATTTTTCATGTACCTGTGGTAGAACCAGTATGTCCAGCACCTGCTGTTGGATCCCCATTAGCAGCACCTATTGTTCATGAGGATCCTGTTATACAGAAATCTGATGTTCCAGATATTGCTAATGAAGAAGAAGCACCACCACAATTACAAAATAATGTACCAATTGAAGATAATGTGAGAAGATCATAAAGAGTAAGAAGGTCAGCTATTCCTGACGACTATGAAGTCTACATGAGTGAAGAAATTCAAATGGAGGGTGATCCCGCCTCTTTTGAAGAAGCTATGAGAGGTCCTAATTCATCTAAATGGCTTGAGGCCATGAAAGATGAAATAAAATCTATGAGTACCAACAAAGTCTAGAAATTAAAAGAAATTTCTAAGAGAGCCAAAACTGTAGGCTGCAAGTGGGTCTACAAGATCAAACGTGACTCCCAAGGAAATGTTGATAGACATAAGGCCAGACTTGTGGCAAAAGGCTTCACTCAGAGAGAAGGAATAGACTATAATGAGACATTTTCACATGTCTCAACTAAGGATTCTTTTAGAATCATCATGGTCTTAGTGGCACATTATGATTTAGAATTACATCAGATGGATGTAAAGATGACGTTTCTCAACGGGAATCTATATGAGAACGTCTATATGGCACAACCTAAGAGTTTTGTCATATAAGGTAAGGAGAATTTGAGATGCCATTTGATTAAGTCCATTTATGGACTAAAACAAGTCTCTAGGCAATTGTACCTCAAATTCGATGAGACTATTAGAAAATTTGGGTTTAAGGAAAATGAGGAGGACAATTACATTTATGCTAAGTTCAAGAATGAAAAATTTATTTTCCTAGTCTTGTATGTGGATGACATACTACTTGCTAGTAGTGATGTCAGTCTATTATTAGAGACTAAGAAATTCCTGTCCTCTCATTTTGACATGAAGGATCTTGGTGAAGCTTCCTACATGTTAGGAATTGAGATTCTCCGAGATAGAACTAAGGGGGTATTAGGATTATCGCAGAAGGCATACTTAGAGAAGATACTAAGGAAATATAGTATGCATGCGTGTAAACCTTCGCCTGCTCCAATAGTCAAGGGTGATAAGTTTGGGAACTTTCAGTGTCCCAGGAACCAGTATGAGATCGATCAAATGAAATCGGTTCCGTATGCTTCTACTGTCAGAAGCTTAATGTATGCTTAAGTATGTACTCGTCCTGACTTAGCTTTTGTTACCAGGATGCTTGACAGATATTAACAAAATCCAGGTATAGATCACTGGAAAGCAGTTAAGAAAGCTTTGAGATATATACAAGACACAAAAGGCCTCATGTTAGTATATGAGAAGTCAGATACCCTCGAGATAGTGGGTTACTCAGACTCAGATTTTGCGAGATGTGTGGATACTAAGAAATCCACGTCAGGTTATATATTCACACTCGCAAATGGAGCTGTGTCGTGGAAAAGCTCCAAACAAATTGTGACGGCATCATCGACGATGTATGCTGAGTTTGTTGCATGTTATGAGGCCACGAGACAAGCACTATGGTTTAAGAAATTTATTCCCGGTTTAAGAGTGGTCGACAGCATCGAGAAACCACTTAAGTTATACTGCGACAATGAGCCAGCAGTATTATACTCCTATAATAATAAGAAGGGTGTTGCTGTCAAACACATCAATATTAAGTACTATGTTGTTAAGGAGAAAATCCAAGATCAGACCATAAGTCTAGAGCATATAAGTACCAAGCGTATGCTTGCGGATCCGCTCACCAAAGGCTTGCCACCCAGTGTGTTCAGAGAACACTTAGTCGGCATGGGTTTAAAAGAAAGCCTATGATTCTTGGATTCTAAGGGGCCCAAAATAAGATAAGCATCTGTTCCAGAATAGAAAGATGTATTGTAGTTGTTGAGTCATATAGTACGTAATTGACTATTGTGATGAAACATACTTTATGCATTGATCTGTGATAAAACAGGTATTTGGTTAAGTTGAGTGTAAGCATTAAGTAGAGATCTAGGGGGAGAATGTTGGTAACAGATCTCTGGGAGGAGAGGGGGACCGAGTCCCTCTTCTCCCTGCGCATGCGTCAGGCCTGCATGTGCGCCTGGACTCCTTCGCGCCCTGATCGGGGGCGCTTAACAGAACTCTGTTGTTAAGGGCCCCCGTCGCGCAGCGCTATAAAAAGAGGGCAACTAGGACTCTGTTCGGTTCGGTTCGAGAGTCTACACGCGCCCCTACAATCTCTGAGGCAAACCGATCGGTTGCGAGCGCTGAAGCGGCAGGATTCTCCTCAACCTCGTCGCCTCTACATCGCCGGACTTTGACGCCACCGACCACCGCGGCCATGGCGTCTTCATCGTCCTCACCGGCAAAGCCCGAAGGTACATGCCCACTAGCCATAACCCTCGCGGTCATTAGTGCTAAATCCTATCAAAGACGTCTCAGAAACACATCATATATCTAGTGTTTGCCCAGTGTATTCTTAGGCACTCGGTAAAAATCCAGACAAGCGTTGTGCTACGGAGACGTCACGAGTCCTTGGGTTTGCTGAGTGTATGACGTTGGCACTCGACTAATCGGTTATTATGGCTTAGGCGTTGTTAGACTATTTTTGTTTGTCGAGTACTTGATAAAAAACGCTCAATAAATAGTTCTTCGTCGTCGGTGTTTATTGAGTGCGTTCTTTATCGAATATAACATTTTACGAATGTTTTGCCGTGCAACATATGAAAATCCGGTGGTGACCCGCCGACAATTTGTGGTAACTGGTTGAGTAACTCTTAATTAAACTGAATCAGCAACCATCAAATCGAATTGGTAATATTACGGTATCAACTATCAGATCACCACAATAAGGATTTCAATGGCAGGAAGGGCAGGGCCGAGGTAAAGCGAGATGGGTTTGGCCTACCGCTCTATGCCTGTCTGCACGGCTGCGTCCTAACGAGCCAGCATGCAGCATCCGTCAGGTTGCTGCCGCTGGCTCCCACACCTTGTCACATCTCCATCCTGTGTACCACTCGCTACTGCTGGCTAGGCTAGGACAAAAAAAGTAATGCAGATGCGTTCACCTCGAGTACAACTCGGTGTTTATCAATTATAAGTTTCGAAATTATTAAAACTCAGAGAAGCTACTTCTTAGAAAATGGGATCCTTGGAAGTTACTGACACGTTAGTCTAATAGTGTTAAGACTCGTATGTTATTGACAAAGTCTCTGTACAATTGACTACAGAGAAACTTCTTCCTCTCTTGAATTTAAGATCCTAAACAGAATAAAATATATAATTGAGACTTCAAACAAGTACAACTTGGTATAGATCATTATACTTATTAATTCTGAATTTTATAATTATTTAATTATAAAATAGAAAGTAATAGAAGAAGTGTTAGATGATCATTCTGCATATAATTTTGTAGGTGCTAATTTTGATTTTTATAATTACAATCAAAATAAAATTGTTTTGTCATCGGAGCTTTTTAAAATAGGATATGCGTATAATTTTCAGCAAAATTTAAAAACCAACATATTTGGTATATAACTAATATTTTAATATTTACAATATCAAAAATATTAGCCGCACAGCTTACTAATTGCCTTCTAATTTTTATACCTCGTGATTAAATGTGATATTTTCATTTATTAATCTTTTGTTTTTTTAATTAAAACAACGAACTTATTTAAAACACTATCTTTTAAATAAGGTTGTATCAGACATTCGGGCTGGGCTTCAAGCTTTCGGCTTGGGTTTAAGAAAATGCAAAAGCGGATGCTGGTTTTTTCCGGGTCAACCCGAAACCCGGCTGAACCTGATATTTGATCAAGTCTAATGCATGCCGCCGTACGATACAAGCGTACACGGTACACCTACACCGTATACGTATGATCAATTTGAGGCTATGTATGTAACGAGTTGTACGATGGTGCCAAACTACCAGCTATGTGCATGCATGCGCTTAAGAACAACGACCAGATTTGGAACTGAACTTGCAGGGACACTACGAGCCGGGCGTCGATCAACTAGCTAGCTAGAAACCAAGCAAGCAACCAGTCCAGTTGAAAAGTGCACTGTGCACATAACAAAATCGATCGGACATATATGGGCGTATGTTGATGTGGAGCCACGCCACTTCAGAAAAGGCCTTCCATATCTGTCTATCAGTATCAGTTAGACACGAATGAGAACTAATATCTATATTAATCTAGTTCAATAACTGTTGCACGATGGAGTAATAATAGAGGCACTTGAGTAAATGCATAATCCAAAACTAATAATTTATCATTAGTATCAGTTCACTGACAAGCTCCCTAGGCGGCTAGCATAGGCTAACTGGCATGTGACTCGTTACTCCCGTTACGTGAGACAAATCAGCACTGATGCTAGAGTATTAGTAACGATTAGAGGCATAACCCAATACTAATGCTCTACCATTAGTAACGATTCGTAATGAGCTCCATAGTATAACCACAATGATGTGGCTTGTATGTAATTAGTACCGATTGATTTCGTTATCAGTTATCGATTTGATACGGTCTTAAGGGACATACTTTTGGTATGATATTTCATCATCCTCTCCAACCGTGACTAGCTAGCCATCCACTAATGACTAACCAACGCCCAATTACATTTTAAAAAAAAAGATGGAGTACGACTACAATTAAGACGAAACAAAAGTATATACCAAACAATTTAAGACATGAAAGCATGTAGCAGCCTGGCTTTGTCGATCGACCGATCGACCCATTCGTTTAGTCAAAACTAAATCGAAACGGCCCACATTTTATAATCACCGATATACGGTTTAAGACGAAATTTAAAACTCTGTAAATCCAGCAGGTTTTGTTTAACACGTACGACACCCTTTCTTTTTATAATTGGGACGAATTTGGGACGGAATGATGGATGTTGAGGCAGCAGTTGTTCTCCCTACGCATGATTGCAACGTTGATGCGTGTCGTTCGTCAAATCAAATCCTACCAGTTGACAATATATTCCTATCGTTTGACGAAGTTATCTTTAATCAATCTCTTAACGTTGGAATTAATTACTGTACCTCTTCTCAAATATATTATATACTACAATATATTAAAAACATTAGAATTTGATACATAACGATAATATTAGTATATTATATGTTTGATATTATATATATAAAGAAAAAGTATTGTAGAGACAACTGTATTGGAGACTGTGCTGACGTTTAAAATATGATATATTTTAGAACAGATGTAATATAATATAATATTAAAAGTGTGAGCTTGGATGTTAGAGAAGAATCTGGAAAAAAGGGCACTGTCAGATGTCACTCTGTAAGATATGCAGCAAAATGGGATAGAGGATACAATTAATTAAGGCCACAATGCAATTATGCAATCAAATCAAACATAATTAATGGTGCTCTCTTGTTGCTTCCTCTGGCCTCTCTTGTGGTTGGTTCCCTTAATTCTTGCGAAAGGGGATTACCGCATGATTAGCTGGTTGCACTTTCTCTGAATAAACCTGATTCGGTGCAAGCATGTAGGGGTGGCACGTTGTATTTTAGTTTAATTCTGCTGCTCTGGATTGAACACACTGCTGAATTCAATTCAATTGGGGTCCCCTCATAAAAAAAGAAGGATTGAATTGAATTAATTTGGTGTCTCGCACTGTGTTTTCTCATCAAGTAGGGCGGTTGGTCCTTGAAAAGAATATGAAATCTATTTGGACTTTGAAGTTTACAAGCTAAGACAGCTCCAATTATTCAGACTTTGGGTCGACACAGCTGGGATGCTAAAGCGAGGCTCCATCCATCGATCGCCCTACGTGCTTAATTACAAATTAAGTCGTTTAGTTTAGTTTAGTTTGTTGTGTGCAGAAATGTGTTAAGTAATCGTGTAGTATGATTAACCAAAGTCCAAAAAGATTATGTCTTTGGAAGAGCAGGACAGGGTATTGATTAGCAGCTGGGTCTGGGAGGACGACGTGCATTACGCAATCTGAAAACCTTAATTGGTTTCAGTTTAGCTCTGACTGATGACTCGGGACGGCAGCTGATACGTGTACGTGGCATGCAGATGGCTCCATCAGTTCAATTCGCGCTAATATTTCCAAATCGCGCGTGGATCAACGCAACGACGATAAGTACCGAGCTAAAGAAAATTTCGGTATATATAAACGATATTAATATGTATTTTCTCTGTCTAATAAAAGCATTACTTTCTGATAAAATTTATAAATAAGTGACGAGAGTGACTAAAGTTCCTCTGATTAATAAAAAACATTGGTATTGTGAAGTACCACATCTGTTTCACGACGTAAGTCATTTGATCTTTTTAAAGTTAAATTTATTCAATTTTAATCAAGTTTAAATAAAAATATATTAATATTGATGATATCAAATAAATACACTATAAAAACATATCTAATGGTTAATTTAATGAAACTAATTTGATGTTGTAATTGTTAGTATACTTTTTTATATAATTTGTTAAAGTTGAAGAAGTTTTACTTTAAAAATATCAAATGACTTATATTGTGAAACAAATGGAGTAATAGTTAAGAATCATATAAGAAATATTGAATAAATAAATTTCTCGATTTATAAACCAAATTTAGGTAAAACTTCAAAATGAAGCATTTTATGATATATTTTAATAACTAAAATAAGGTATTTTTTGGAAGCGTTGAATAAAGGCAGGAACAGTATGAGCTTGTAATTGCTTGCTGCACACATACTTAATTCTGGATTATGTCACTGTTGTAATGTACCAGTATCATGGAAATGTCACATCAGTGCATGCTGGTTGATTGTTATAATCAAGCCCCAATCCAATCAGGCTACCAAACAGTTCCACTGCTCACCTCCGACTCAGAATTCCACAGGAATCATGGCAGCGTCGCTCTCTCTCGCATGGAGTTCATGTGTTTCAGATTTGACATTGTACCAGTATGGATTAAGGCAGAGAGCTAGCTAATCGGGTTAATTAATTGCATGTTGACTTGGCCCATTTTTGCATAACGTGGTGTTTGTGACTCTTCGTCACTCCCAGATCTTAGGGATTCCGGGCTTTTTTTTTTTTCCAGAATGGATCAATTTTACAGTAATTAGTTTAAATTCGATGAAATTTCTAGTTAGCTCTGTTTTATAAAAGTCGTTTTATTCTTGTCAATTCTGTTTTGTAGTTTCTTGTCACTTTTTCATCATTCATATTTGTCCTTATTAAATAAATAATATCGCTATTACAAATAAATAATTTTTTAAAAAGCAAAATAAATATGAATAATAGAATCATTTGAGATTGGTAGGGTTCATCTCTCGGTGGTGTTCCTCTTAGGGTTCTTGACAGTTTTTATGCGATAATAATTTTGGGCGGGCGGCTAGTGGATCGGATGCTTAATGTGACCCTGTTAGGCTGCACGAGGTTAGCTTAGTTCGGCGTGCGTGCGGCACGGGGCTATATGGCTTAGCCTAACAATATCGTTTCATCAGTAAGCCTTTCATCTGTCTAAAAAACTCTGCATGTGTCGTTCACTTATACATTAATTGGAATTAGCGAGAAATCGAAACCATAATGCTAATGCTGTAGAACAAAATCTTGCGCCACAAACCCTAAATCTCCAAGCGATTACCACGCTATTCTCGCTCCATCCTCATTCTTCATCAGCTACAGTGCAAGGGAGATCGCAAATCTCGTAGCTGCGGCGGATCAAAACAGAGCACGCTTAACAACAAAAACAAGCGATTTGATTAATAGAAACCTAAGTACTCTCTCAGTTTTTATTATTTGAAATTGATCACAAATAATTGATTCTTAGCTGTTTCTCTCGGTTAATACGTGCGTTTCAGCTAACCAACTGACACCACTCACCCAATTAGTTTGTCTCAAAACTAGAGTTAATAGAATTAATAATAGGCATTAAGTTATTTCTACACACTACTAATATATTCAAGAATTATTAAAAATACATTTTTTGTGCAACAAAAGAATAGAATAAAATATATGATTATATCTCGATGAATTAAACATGATAAGGGGGGATTAGCCACGGATGGGGGACGCTCTCCCAACTTCCATTTGCACATGTCGGTCACTCTCAGAAACGTAATCTTGATTTCTTATCTGATCCATCGATCAGAATTCAGAAACGGGACGTGGATTTATTTATACTTTCCTTGGAATTTCTTAGGCCTGGGTGCTCTGTTTGTGTGGCTGGTACGTACACGATTCGTTCGAATTGACTAGAGACGTTCTGACGAAACAGTTCGCAATTCACGTTTTCTCTCTGATCGTTTGGTATAGACTTTTGTCTGCGTCTCTCATTCTCCAGACGCTACACGCTAGAATTGAAACTTGCAAGTGCTGTGTCGCATGCAGCTATTAAATATTGATAGCGGAAAAATTGATCTTTATCCTCCTAGTTTACATGTTATTGACTTAAGATGACTCCATATGTTAGTGAGATGTAGATGATAAATCTTTAATTTTCATCTAGTATATGATCAAATTTTCCATTAATAGCTCGTTCCGTCGAAAAATATAATATTTTTATATTTACACACACATATATATATATATATATATATATTAAGAAAAAAATTTATAAAAATATAATGATATCCTCTCGGAGATAGATGAGTGTAGGTCTGGTAATAATTGAGTAGAGTAATTGATAATAAAGTATAAGGTTAGTATATGTATTTTAGAGATAAAAATATTTTTTTATAAATACTAATGCTATATTGAGTACACATTTTAAATTGGAGACTTTTTTCTATAATTTTCTTGTTGTCCCGAAAGTCTCATCGATCAGGACCACTCGTGTGGTCAGAATCTAAAAACTACTGTTCAGAGATTTTCTACGTACGATTTTCGTTTTGGATACTGTAGTTCATCGATTGGGGCCTACTGTTATATACTGCACGGGGCTCAAAAGAAATAATCTTAGTATATTGATGAGATCTTTAAAAACATAATTTTAAGCTATAATATATGTATTAATTGTAATGTTTTGTAAAATTTGATTAAATTATATAAGGCGTGCTTGTTTCTCCTGTTACTAGAAAGATACATCTAAATTTTAACTTTATAACCTAATTTTAAAGGTTATACAAAAGATTTTTTTTTGCTAGCCTGAGAGATTTAGGGCGGTTATGAATAGAAATACAAAAAATCTTAAAATTATTTTCCGTTACAAATATATTACTTTTCTACTTTTTCGAAAAAACACAAAAGCAAGCACCCCTAAATACCATGATCTCATTGTTGAGATAATTCTACACATATGCGTTTTATCAATGCAATCCAAGTATTTTAGAAGATATCAACGCTGAAAGTTATGAAAATTTTAAATTACGTAAATCCAAAATATGTTTTAAACGAAATGTGTACTATGCACGGTGAAATATTTCTCATTGGATGGAGGGATGTTACTTTCCATAGTAGGTCATTGACTTTGACTGGTCCAGCCGTTCATTGTACCACCCTCCTTTTGGACACAGCAAGCTCTACAAGCCTACAAATATATACAGCACGTCCAACTCTGTCAGATTTGTTGACCGCCAGCCACGCCACCGGAACAAATGTAATGATTAATAAGATATCTGGTTGAATTAAATCTGATTACTACGGTTATCAGTCTAATTTTACTCTCAGTCTAAAAACTTACCGCATAAATGCTATTTTGTTAACATTGTCTACGACTGCATGACCCCTGCACTATTTAGTAGCTCAAATTAATATATATTAAGTGGTATAGCGTTTCGGTTTCAATATAGATCATTTCAGCCAATATCAATTCTATATTATCCAATATTAGCACCATATTGGCAATACCGGCCATTCTGATTAATATTACCCATACATGTCAAAATTATATTTTAAATTTTATTTGAGATATATATTAAATGGCACTTAAACTAAACTATGCATTATATTATATTTAAACTGTACACTATATTTGAGATATCAAATTATTCAAATATATAATATTTAACTATATTAATATATATTTTAAATAAAAATAATACATAAAATAAATTTATATTAATTTATTAAACTGCAGAATGTTACATGAATATCATCGATACTAAAACATTTCATTCTTAACTAAACCGGAATTGCTTTGGAATGGAATTCACAAGCTGCACACTGCAGTTGGTTTTAAGAGAAACTGCAGGTTTTAGATAGCAGTAGTAACAGTAGGCCAGTACAGATCACAGCAAGGCCGTTCCTTCTTTAGGAGTAGCAGTTTTCCACATTTCGCGCACCGTTTCTTTACAATCAAAACGTTCCTGAAATGTAGACACGCAATTTGCGAATCACAGCACTACCCCCACCTTTTATTAATTGTATTTCTTTTTGTCACTCATGCACCATGTTTTAATAATCTATGTATTTTTGAATATTTTTGCAAGGTATTTAGTATATGTTGATAAGGGAACAGTGTCGGTTTGTCTATCAAAATTAAGGGTGCCAATTATTTGAAAATGAAAGACAAAATTAAGAGTGCCAATAATTTGGAAACGAGCGACTCAGAAAAGTTAGCAAACTCAAAACCTAACTACATTATATTTTTAAGGCCCTTTAGAATGGTGAAATTTTAGATAAATTATACCAAAATTGAACCAAGCGTCTGTTTGTAAAAACTCTACGATCGATATCGAGTTGAGTTGAAGTTAGAGCAAACACTAATAGATTTTTAACTTTTTATAAGTGGAGCTAGTGGATTTGATTCAGAAAATACGTAAAGAGAGGATTGAGCTACCTTTATTTAGCTTCACAACTCTAAATCTGAGATTCTAAGTTCGGCTAAACAAATCTCGCTTCCTACAGGATTTATATAAAATTTTTAGGTTCCGAGGAAGTCAATTAAGTGAAAAGATTACCTGAAAAGAAAGAGATATCTCACTGATAGTTGAGTAATCCCTTAAATTTTACCGTCACAATTGGTACACCCCATTGCAGAAGCAGGGGCAGTAGAAAGGCACCAAGCTCTAATAAGATCATCGTGACTTTATCACTGAAAAAAAATCTAATGATGTTAAGATTTATATATCATTAATAAAATCACGGTGAAATCGAAAGTCACCGTGATACCGATTACGTGAACCTGTCCCCACCAAGCCGTCCGGGTGAGAAATGGACTGGAAATGCGGGCGCTTCCGCTGCGGACAAAACGCTCCAGTTGCCACCGCACTGTTGCTCGCTCAGCATCAGCGTCCAGCTTTACCGCTCGCCGACATGCGGGGCCCACACCTCTCGTCTCCCCCTCCTTATATAGCACCTCTCTCCCCCTCCACCTTCCCAATCATAGCCATCATCGCCTCCTTCCTAACTTTCTCTCTCTCTCTCTAAAACCTCGCTGTCTTTCTCTCTACTACTACTACTTGGTGGGTCGTCGCGGCCGGAGTCGTCGGCGTTGCGATGGGGAAGGGCGGGCTGAGCAAGCTGAGGTGCATGATCAGGAGGTGGCACTCGTCGAGCCGCATCGACCGCGCGCCGTCGGCGGGGGACCTGGCGGGGAGGGCGGCGGCGGCGGGGGCTGGGGCTGGGGCTGGGAGCAGGGCGGCGTCGTTCCACGGCGCGGACGAGGTGCCCAAGGGCCTGCACCCGGTGTACGTCGGCAAGACGCGGCGCAGGTACCTCATTGCCGAGGAGCTCGTGGGCCACCCGCTGTTCCAGAACCTCGTCGACCGCACCGGCGGCAGCAGCAGCAGCGGGGAGGCCTGCGGCACCACCGTCGTCGGCTGCGAGGTCGTGCTCTTCGAGCACATGCTCTGGATGCTGGAGAACGCCGACCCGCAGCCGGAGTCCCTCGACGAGCTCGTCGACTACTACGCCTGCTGAAGCCTGAAGGAGTTATGCCCCCACCGGCCGTGACGACGGCGGCGGCGGCCCCGCCGGAGTTGCAACCTGGAAGCTTCCAGAAGCTGCGGTAAATTGCCGGGCAAAAAAAATATCCGTGTTTTGGTAGGGGTAGAATCGTGAAATTTCAACCAAACGCCAGCGAACGAAATGACAGCGTTTTGCTTAACCTCCGTGTCGGTGCTAATTGGGGAATTTTACCAATTTACCATTATTTACCGTGCGCCCCAAAAATGGTGCCCTTTCGGCGCTGTTAATTCTCTCTGATTGTTCATGTATCAGGTGGCTTTCTTACTCTTTTTCTCTGTTTACTTTTTGCCCCAATAAGATCTATGGGTAATTAAGTATGTCCATGTACATTATTCCAATGTAAAAAATTACTCATTTTATTTCCAAGTTAATTTGCCAGTGCGTAATATAATTACAATTACATCGGGTGCAAATGTGCAATGCATCGTAGGGTGGTAAACTTGGGACCTAAATCCACCCCCGCGAGTTTGATCTGACTTATTGCATCTTCTATTGTCTTCGATGATTTCTATGCGTGTGCAAAGAATACACGTGTAAATACTACTCCAATCTTATTTCCAGTACTTTAATTTTATCTAAAAATATATTTTCCATCTCAAATAAACAAGTTTTATTATTTCAATACCCTTACATATACCTCGTATAATACATCACAATACTATCACTAACACTATCACTTTCGGGTTAATAAGTGACAATTTATTTTTTTTATTATTGTTACTAATTTATTAATTTTATCTTAAAATTAACTTTTATCTTACATTTATTCATAATAGAAATATCTTATGTGAATAGAAGATTGTAATTGTATCACTCTATATTTTATTATAGTCATAAAAATATCCGCTATATCATCATCACTAATTTTATTAAATATGTCTTGCTTCGTAAATATGATTAAACAATCCTTCAATTAGACGTTACCTTAGAGTAACTCAAGCATACCCAAAACAGTTCTTTGAGTTCCAGCATCATTTCTACTATAACTCAAAATTTTCGATGATGCAGTTAACCAAAACGCTATCAATATCCCATCTTACCAAAATTTTAATAGCAACATACCGTCTCACATATTACCAGTTTACCACACAGGTGACTATGGTGCCACATGACCGATCACCAGAAGGGATTATGGTCCAATAGCACAATTTCGGTACAAACAACAACAGAGTTCAGAAAATCCTGAAACCTAGACAAAACTAATTAAACCACTATAAATCTATAGTAAGTTTTGTCTAGAGATATATGAAACTATTTTTTGGCCTTTTTTAAATGGCATTAGGACTCATTGTGTCGAGTAAGCAAAGACTGGGCAGCTGCCCAGTCTCTTTTTTTTAGCATTCTTATTTCTAACAAATTGTAGTAAGATAAACCATTTACGATGGCCCTGTTAATCTATCTATGTAATCCCATGTAGATAGTTAGGACCGTCCAAAAAATTTGTGAAGTTGTGTCAAAGTCGAAATAAGGTGAAACAAAATTTAAGAGAGCATCCTAGAACTATTGTGCATCGGTATTATATATGATGATTGGAAAATAAAATATTAAATAGATTTAACACTTTGTGCGATTTAAACAACCTTGTTATAAATTTGAAGCAAATCAAAATCAATCTAAAAAATATACATAGGTTACTCGGTGTAACTTAAGGTTGATTTGTTTTTTTCAAGAGGATAATTGATTAGTTGACCCATGTCAACGTGCAAAGCTTGCGGCTGCAGGAAAAGGCCCATGGGAAAGAGACCTGGAAATCCGTCAGATGGGTATCGGACGGCCAGGGAGTACTGCGTGGAGCTACCATTGGTGAGTGTTGACTGTTGACTCTCCTGTCTCCATTTCTCTAACGCCCGCACTCGCCACGTCCGTCGCGTCGATCCCTCCGGCATCTGGATGGACGGAGCAGCGACGTCCAGCCAGCTCCTGGCCTCTCTCCCTACGCGATGCTCTCGCCGCCGGCGACGGCCGGACAGACGACCGGGCGCACTGCCGGCCGGGGCCGGCCAGCACGGAGGTAGCAGCTCATCCGCCGTCTCATCACTCTCTCCCCTTCTCCGGCCCAGCTCGATCGCGTACGTCGTTTGACCGGACGATGACAGCTTTCCGGACAGCCGGATCCACGCGCAGGCTGGCGTGGTGAGGCCGGGGAAACCATCTGGTCGTCTGGTCCCTCGCCGTTTCGTTTATCGTAGAACAATTCTCAGCAATGATAATCTTGTCAAAAAAATGGAGGGTAATAAGCAATTCTGCTTTAGGGCTAATTATTTTTCTTCTTTTGATGTACAAATCAGGATATAAATCATCTTCCATTGCTTGAAAAATGATCACTTGTTGTCACTGCTAAGTTTTATTGCTTTCATATATATGTTTTTATCCATCACTTTATAATATTACTTTCAGATATTTTGATTTTTTACTATCACTACTAAACTCCTTTCATTGAGGATTTACGCAAATTTATATGACAATCATGTAAAATTCTTGTAAATCATCTTCCATTGCTAGAAAAATGTTCACTTGTGTTGTCACTGCTAAGTTTTATTGGTTCAATGTTTTTTATCGGTCATTTTATAATACTACTTTCTTATTAATAATAGATATTTTGATTTTTTTTACTCTCGCCGCTAAACTCCTTTGATTGAGGATTTACACTAATTTCTATGACAATCGTGTAAAATTCTTGTATTCCAAAGTGACCTAATTTATTGTATTATATCATAAGTAAAGTTTTTCTTCTCCTAATTAATTGACTTGTTAGTTTAAGACATATATCTGCTAATCATCATCATTTGCAATGATAGATCCACAAAACACACCAATCAACAATCGCTTGAGCGGCCCTCTTCTGATATGGACCAACAGCTGGTTCCATTAATCCTCCTTTCAGGGACACAAGAAGATTAGCCTAATTAATAAGCTAAGCTACAATGCGTTCCAGTGAGCTCAATATTTGACAACTTGGCTTGCCTCTTAAAAATATGGCACGAACGCACGATCAGAGACGGCTCTGTTCTTGACAGCCGGCGATTAAATTAAGAAATTGAGTGGTGGTAGCTAAGCTAAGCTAGCTATGACGATGGCTCTCTCGCCATATATGTTTCAATGCAGCTAACCGAAATGGAGGTTATGTTAAATTAGGCTCAAGTGGGTTGACTAATTAATTATGATTTTGAGCAGAATTTGACGGTGCTGTTTCCTCGTGTACCTAGGGATCGAGGATAATAAATTATGTTCCCCAGTCTACAGAGATTTTTATTAAAATAAAGCCAATAAATTAGTGGTGGGAGTAAAAGCTTTTATTACTAATAAGAAAATATTACGGTAAAGTGATATGCGGGGATATTGAATGAATATAATTTCTTGATTTGTGAGTTAAAAGTATGCTAGAACATATCAATAAAATCTTTTTGATAAAGTTTAAGTGCTAGAAATAAAGCTTGTTTGAGACAGATAAAATGTTTTTAGTCAAATTAGTTGGCTGCTGGTAGCATAGTAGGTGGACTGTCGAGTGTAGACTCTAGCTAATTCACCAATCGAAGTTTTGGTTGAGATCTTGGACACAAACAATCCATGAAATCTCGTTTGGAATGTACTGAAACTGAAGTCCTTTTCCATCAAAAATCCATGTCACATCGCTTGTAGACGTAGTACAAACACTGCCTTGAACAAGTTGTACTACTAGGCAGCTGCTCTGGCCATTAACCGGCGTTGAGATTCGTGATACTGCATGCGAACGCTACTTGTACACTTGTACCAGTGCAGCATTTAAAGGAGGAAAACGTTGTGCGTTGGCGCCTAATAAGTAACACTAATTCGTGGCCTAATCAAATACCAGATCTGTGCATGCATGCGTACGATGAACACCTGTGCAAGCAATTAGAACAAGAGCATGCATACAATGCTTTGATTCTTTCCTCTTTTCAGTAAGCACACATGTATCCTTTGCTGGTATGCGAAAGGAGTAGCATTAAATTGGAGTTGATTTGTTTGGCTCTCTTTAATTGAGGCCCCGTTTGGTTCCACCCGACTTTAGGGACTAAAGTTTAGTTCCATTTAGTCTCTAAAGTACCAAACGGACTTGTTTATGAAGACTAAACTTTAGTAGTCATCCAAGAGTTACTTATAGGAATTAAAATGTAGTATGGACACCTCCTGTCCATGCCTACCTGTGACCCACCCGCACCCATCAGCACCAACCCGTCTAGATCCAGAATTTTCCCCGCCGCCACCGCATCCTTAGCCCTCCCCGCCGCCACACCCTCCGCCCTACCTGTCGCCACCACACTCTCAGCCCCCGCACCCTCCGCCCTACCCGCCTTCGCCGCATCCTCCGCCCTCCCCGCCGCCGCACCCGCTCCTCCCCACGCCATGGACGGCCACGGTGACGGCTACCGTGACTACTTCTCGCAGGGGGCATCTTCTTCGATGGCTCCCGCCTTCTCTCATTCTGCCGCCATCCCCAACCCTGACGACTTGGACCTCCTGTCGCAAGCGTCGGTGTACGCACCGGACCCAACCGAATCATTTTTGGCATCATCAAGACAAATGAAGCAAAGTTCAGCTGGTTAGCTAGAAGTTACAAGGACAACAATAGATGAAACTTGGCTGTTCTGTTTGTTATTCTCCCATGTAGATGGAAAAAAAGGTAGGGGTAGCAACAATTAGAGGTATTGTGGTCATTGTACAAGACATTAAATGCTGTTTAGTTCCTACATCTAAACAGAGGACTAACCTTTAGTCTAGAGATGTCAACGGGGAATTCCCCGTCGGGTTTTACCTCCTTATATCCGTCCCCGCGGGGATATATTTTCCCCGTCCCCATCCCCGCGAACGATGACGGGGATATTTTTTCCCCATCCCCGTTACCCGCGTGGGGATTTTTCCCCGTGGAGCCCCCGTCCCCGCTTCAATCTAATCATCTAAAGCATAATTTTTAAGACAATGTAGAGACAAAATTGTACTAAAATTTTTAACTGCAAATGACTCTAAATTTCACTAAAATTTGTAAAACTAACAAACCAATCACTCACTGACATAAAACAGTCATCAGTAGATTAATAAAACTACCAACAGGAGCTATTGGACCGAGCACTTTTTTATAGGCTGAACCGGATCCCCACGGGGAACGGGAACAGGGAATGGAGGATCATACCCGCCCCCGTCAAACCCGACGGGGACTATTTTTCCCCGTATAATTTCCCGTGGGTAAAAAATTTCTACCATCCCCGACTCCTAATAGGAGAATTCTCCGCGGGGAATCGGAAAACGGGTCCCCATTGACATCTAAAAATAAGCAAGTTTAGTCTAGTCTCTAAAAATAAGTAAGCGCAAACCAAACGGGGCCTGATTTGATCGTGAGCATCTTTGAATCAATTGGGATTTGGGGCTGTGACGACCCACTGTACTACTGTACTAGCACAATCACTTGTACTGCTCTCCTCTCAAACTAATGAAACTATCTTGTGTGCTCGTCTGAGCTTCGAATCTAAATTTAAAATTTAAACTTTTAGAATTTGATTTTAGATTATTTTGTTGGGTTTGTTCATCACTTTAGTTGCTAGTTCTCTTTGCATGATTTCCAAATAATAAGTAAAAAATCTACCTAAAAGTAATTTAAGAAATAAATTCAAAAATAACTCTCAGCCCAGCACGTTTTGACTTTGCAATTTGTATGTTAAGAGGATGATGAAATCATCTGCCCGATCTTTTCTGATTATTCCAAATAATCAATTTTCGTATTATTCGTGGTGTGCTTCCAAAAGTATGATTTCTCGAAAAATTTCTGAATCGGTATTACTTATATAAACTTTTTTCAAGCTATTTGTTAGCTCCATAATTTATAATATATAATTAATCTATGGTTGTCATTAGGATTACCATTTTATCTCATTTATTTTGTCACTTTAGAACGGGATGCATGGCTGAGTTGGCTCCCTGGCCATATATAATGCTTCTTGCTGCTGGAGCACAATAGTTTGTGTGATGGCAAAATATCATCCCAGCCGTGCGAGCCGAGGTACTGAAACACAGTTGGCGTAATCATCTCTTCGCCTCAACTTGGAAGGAGAGGATATATAGCTCATGTTCCTGTACTCCCCATCATTAATCGATCAGTTGTTCATTCATCCGTCCATATATAGTTTTTTTCAGGCTTCGCTTCAAGGAGATCATTAGCTGCATGATAACATTGGGCCTGCCATACTCCCTTCAGCTCGGTAATAGAAATATATGAACCAAACATTAAAACTCTTAAAGGCCGGCGGGCTGGGCGTCCCCTTGGCCTGGCCACGTCACCGTAATTTTCACAGCCGTCCGATCTTATCTGTGCGTTCCGGATTTGTCGTTGGTGGATTTATCAGCTCCTCTTCGTTTCGGATTTATCAGCTTCCACCTGAATTCCGGCCTCTTTTCTCTCGTCTTGTCCGCCCCCAACCTCCTCCCACCCAATTCGATCGCCCCATTCCCCCGACGACGACCTCGAGGATGCATCGATCTGTGCTTCGGGTTCAGCTACAAAGAGATCCCCGAGCTGTGCGGCCCCCTCCCGGCCCTTGAGCTCTGCTACTCCATGAGCCAACGCTTCCTCGACGAGCACCACCCGCAGTCGCAATATCCACCGGAGGCGACCATGGCGCAGCCACCGCTCTCGCCGTCCATTCCCAACTGGAAAATCTCTAGCCCTGATAAGCCCGCTCCGCCGTCGCTTCACGCAAAGGCAGAGCATGCTTTATATAGATATTACATTGTGCCGTATGGGCTACACGAACAGCCAGCAACAAATCAATCACAAGCTGATTTACAGGAAGCCAGGATGTTAGGGATCATCATAGGAATCATAGGACTATCAGAATGTTTGTTTCCAACTCTCAACAAACCATATATTCCAACAATACCTTCCTCACCTCGTTCCGTTCACCTCTACACGGTCGCCCACCACGCATTCATCGCCACTGGTCTCGGTGGGCTTTTTTCAGTGTTCGAGGATGAATACGAATCGTTTTTTTAATAAAGCATATCTCTTCTCTCTATATTCTTTCCATCCTAAAATACAACATTTTAGAGTTTAAAATTTATCATAAATATAATAAATGTTACTTTTACCTAACCAAATGATTGAAAAATACATGGAAATCATTACATCGTGGAGCTCTACTAAGGTCTCTAAAGTGGTAAGAATAAGCAGCTCTAATCTTGGACTCACAAATTACTGGCTGTTGATAGCTATGAAAAAACTATAAACTATCTATAAGGTAAAATTTATTGTCAAAATAAATTATAAGTCCGTGTTAGATCCTTTTAGTTCAAATAAATCTTATGTTTTGAAGCTTCTGAGCTTATTTAGATCTCTACTTCATCTAACATAAAAAATTATCAATTAAACATCAAACAAAATTAAGTGTACGTGGAATACAATATTTTTATCTTCCACCTATGTAACCAAGCCATCAAAGCAAGGACCAAAGATACATGCATCAACTTTGGACCTGGGGCTACCACCAGAGTACCAAACACAAATCTTAAGCTCATATCCACCAACAGGCAAAACCCAACATCATAATCAGTATCTACACCACTGTAAGCTACTAGCCTACCACCAACAGAAAACTACCTTGAAGCATTGAGACGATGCCATCTAACACAAACAAAAGATATAGCACAAGGACGTCGGCTCTTCTTTGATTGACTCCCTTCATACCACACCATAGCCTTTTTGTTGACTAGTTGTGTGCCCATGCGTTACGACAAAATTTTTTTTACAACATTAAAAGAATATCATGTAAATGATACAAATAACTTAAAATATGAGATTTCAAAAATAGTATAGATTTCACTGACAATGAGGATCCATATATCAATAAGAAAAATTATAGTGATAACAGATTCACTGGTATCATCACTAAATACTTTTAAAGCATATAGACAGTCAATTCGCCGCTTCTTGCACTTGTTGCCCTTGACATCCTCTGCAAACTGGCATGGAGCAATCCTTGGCAGATTATTGCCTTTTCTTTTAAACGAGCCAGGACAAGCACCAGCCACTGGGAGATAAAAGATGACATTATGTGAGCTAAGGTTAAAACGTTGTTAACAACGGCATTTCAGAAGACAAACTCATTCCGATTGAGCCAAATTGTCCAGGCAATTGCAGCCAACACCCCAATGAGAATTGAGTTGGATTTTGCTCCAACGAGGTTCAACACGGAGAAATAAAAACCATCTCTATTTAAGGGAGCTCTATTCCAACCTAAGACATCTCTAACAAAACACCACATGAATTTGGATATAAGGCATTGAAAGATTAAGGCCGTGTGTTTGGTTCAGCTTTTCCAACCAGCTTCTTGGTCAGAAAGCTGGAAGCTGAACCAAATAGGTTCAAGGGCCAATCAGCTTTTTTAAAAGCAACAGCTTTTTCGTAATACAAACTGAAAGCTGAGAGACAACAGCTTTCATAGTTTCTCAATTCAACTTTGAACGGAAATTACCCACTATGCCCTTATAACATGCCGGTTCGTGGAAAATTTAAAAATATAAAATTTTAGTAAAATATATCATTTTAGTGTAATTTAAAAATATATAATTTTAATATAAACATTACAAAATGTATGATTACAATGATTTACATGCAAAATTGCATATTAATAATGTAACCAAACATCTGAAGCTACCAAAATAGAAATCCACAGTTATTCCAATCAAACAGCTTCTCAGGTTTTCCACAGCTCACATCTCATAACAGTTTTTTTACAGCTCACAGCTCATAGCAGCTTTTTCAGAATCTACAGCTCAACCAAACACACTCTAAGTGGTCCACCGATTCTAGCTGACCACATAATTTGCAATTCGGGTTGCTCCTCCAGTTCATTCTCATTAGCTGCCCCCACTTGGATTTTTTCTTTGAACATTAACCAAATAAAAATTTTCACCTTCGAGGGACCCTCAAGATGGCTCTTCCATATCTGCAACGATCTTACATCTAAGACCCCCCTAAAAATGATGAGCCTGTCTTGTCAAGCTTCCAAAAAAAAGCTAGTTTTTTACAGAGTTAACCAAAATTCACCATTTTTTAAACCATTTTCTTGGTTTTTGGTAAACCGAAGGAAACAGTTTTCACCTAAAAACGGTAAGCTGCTCGTGTGTATCCATAATTTCTCACATTTGTTGGTGGAAAAGAAACGAGAAGTTAATTTGAGCGGGCCATGCAAAGCAACCAAGCGATCGCCCAGCCCAACTATTACTACTAGTATGGAAAGAATTCAAAGCACAACACTCCCTAAGAGACTTGGTTTAACAAGCCCAAGATCGATGAGATTATGGGACCATCGGATCAGAGTGTGTAGCCCAAGAAGAACCCTCGCATCCTCTGGTAGCCTGCTCCATGAAACTGAAAAGCTACCTGGTTATTCAATCATCCTATTTTAAAAAAACAAAAGATGATAAGGTGGAGAGAATCTTGCTGTTCTCCAAAACCATTCTAAATCTGAATTTTTTTGAAAAATAAATTCACCAAAAATTATCATTCACCTAGTATTTATAGGATTTTTTTTTACATTTTTTTATAAAAAAATTAACGCTAGTTTGGCCGTACTGGCCTGTCCGTTGGCGACAACGTCGCCACTCGCCCCTAGAGGAAACAGCAGTTTCTGTCGGGAACAGTAAAAAATAGACACGGATATGGATTTTTGTTTTTAGATATGGATACAGATTCGAAAAAGAATATGACGAATACAAATAATCTAAATAATTTTTATTTAGATTATCCGAAATAAAATATGTCCAATAATTTACGGCAGTTTGATTATGCATTAGGGTGCATCCTCCGTTTGCCTTGCGCTTGCTTCCAATCTCCAGCAGCCTCTTTTCAAAATCCAAAGTCCACCTGTTTTGTCGCGCCCTGCTGCGCCGCCAGCTGAGGAAGTGGAAGCAGGAAGAGGGAATGGGGAAGAAGGAAGAAAGGGAAAGGGATAAAAATAAAGGAAGAAAGAGGAAGGAGAAAAGAAAGAA
>KE370909.1:51387-79429 GCA_000418225.1 Zizania latifolia
AGCAGATACAGATGTGATCCTTAATTTCGAATTTTGAATTGACTCCATGACATCTTCTTGAGTTGAATGTGCCACATGTTTAAACTTTAGACTGGTCGGCAATCACCGCCGGCGAGGTTGGAGCATTCATAATAGCTGGTTGATCAGCATATCACATACACCGAGGTGAACTGAAGATAGTCGTCGACGTGGTGAAGACGGTGGAGTCCCCTATAGTAATCACCGGCAACGGCAATGGCTGAGGACGAGGGAGTGGGCCGTTCCAAGGTCGGATTGTCCAACCTCGCTGTCGCCGGTGTTTCAGCCCTGAAGGCAGAGATCGACGAGTGCCATCTTCGTTTTTCCTTTGTTCCTTCAGATGTGAATCAGAAGAAAATTTCTGCACACCCTGAGACGCCACAAGCTAAAATCAATTCCTGTGGAGCATGACCTGTGCAGGACTGCAAGTTCATTACTCACAGAAATTAACTCCGATGCAAGAAGCAGTTAGAATAACGATTTGGCCAGCGTAACTGTTGTAGTATTACTACTACTAAATACTAATTAAACTATACAATTTAGAACAGGATAATCCGATCTGTGAAACACTGAAACAGCAGATGCAAATGCAATTAAGCTCAGTGAAACCGGCCCATTCATGTAACCTAATTAACCTCCTTCCACTGTAACGCAAGTACGCAACTCCATGGACAATATACGATGTATAAAACCTAGACTTCCATATGCATCCTCACATGCAACGCAGATATAGTTTCCATAGCAATCGCAACAATGGCTGCCAATACCATCACGCTCGTCGTCGTCGTCTCCTCCTGGGTCCTCCTAGCCCAGCTGCTGCTGCTCCTGGCGCCGGCCACGACGGCGACATCGATGCCCCTCAGCGGCGCCGGCGCCACCACCGTCCCGCTCTCCGCAGCCGGGGACGCCGACGTGCCGGTGCCACCCTTCTTCCCGCCCGGGGGCTCGGCCGCCGCGTCGAGGTGCTGGAACGCGGTGCTGCGGGCGGAGAGCTGCGCTGGCGACATCCTCAGCTCGCTCCTGTCGGTCCTGCTGCACGACGGCGCGCGCCCGGGGCACGGCGGCGCCCGCGTCGGCGCCGCCTGCTGCGGCGTGCTCCAGGCCGTCGGCGCCAGGTGCTTCCACGACCTGTTCACCGACTCCCCGTTCCGCCCGCTCTACGGTCCCCTCGTCAGCCACGTGTGCGGCTTCCCCGCCAGCGGTGGCGTCACTCCCGACCACCGCGAATGAGCTGCAGCCGGCCGGTCACCTCACCTGCCGTCGCCGGAGAAGACACATACAAAAAGTCAGAGAGGATGAGACTATATCAGTAGAATCACACTGCTATTAGAGATGATCATTAATCGCTGAGGTTTTTATACGCATTTTGGTAGCGCTTTTCTTCCCGGACATGTAACACGGCAGGGATTTTTTTTCATTTACATTTTGTTTCTACGAATAAAAACAAACTAATGGACTGCAAGTTCTACTACCATCTCTCACATTCAGATTGGGGCCAGCTGACATGGGCCTTCGCAATCGGTGATAAAGCCCAATTTTGACACGAGCAGCCCAGACTTGCACCTTTCACTTTTTTTTCTATTTTTTGAACCTTTTTGTCAAGCAAAAAGATAGAAAAAAATGTTGCGTCTCTGTCTTGTAATTTTGGCCAGGCATCTGATGCTGCTATCGCTCGCGTGCAATACTTGCCGAAAGAGATTGATCGAAGGCGAGACAACAAAAAAATAACTACGAGTGCTCGCCAACCGTCATCACGCAGACTGAACCGTCCATCACCGACGTAGTAGACTCCAGCTCATTTTCGCCGCAAAAATGTGTATGTCAGAGATATTAGTCGGTGTAGACTAACAGCAGGCTAAATTTAGTATTAAAGTCCGATATAACCCATAAAGAAAATTCGGTCCAGATAAAAAATGTTAAGTTCTTATTAGGGAACCGAATTTTAGATACGGTATAAAGAGATATGTTTATACCAGAATCCTTATAATTAGGGAATTAAGACCTGAGTTTAGTATATAATCTTAGATATCAGAGAGACCGACTCGGGATAAAGTCATGGGTCATCGGGCTCGCCCTTTGGCTATATAAAAGGGGCAAGACACCCCCTAGAGACATCGAATCATCTAATCTCAATTGCTTCGGCTCATAGCGTATTGCTTTATAAGCTTAGACACCGTATAATACACCAAAATACTGGACGTAGTGCTATTATCTTTTAGGAGACCTGAAACAGTATAAATATTGGCTCTTGTTTTCTAGAGTTGACCATTGGGTTCAAAGACGCTACGCTTTCCAACATCTATTCATTGTCTCAGGTACTTCTTGGATGGACTGCTCGGTGATTCATCGATAGTGTACTACTGCAACTTATCTTAAGCTCGTGGCGAGTGTTTTTTAAACCAGTACCAGGCCGGTTTTCAACAGTGACTAAACGGTTATTGATATTATTGCAATTTAATAGTTATCAGTCTGATTTTCATAAATCATCAAACGATGAAAGGAATAGAAACCAAAATATATTGATTCAAGCGGTTTGTGGAACCTGCTTGTAACTAGCTTGGTTGGCGGAGTTTTTAGTGTGCCAACGATTTTCGCAGTCAAAATCGTATTAAAGGGAGGGGGAGAAAAGTTTAAGTTTTTGTAATCAATTTTGATGGAGATGGTGTTGTAAATTGTGGCCGTGCCGGCGTGCACACCCGTGTAATCAAGTGGCAGCGGCGACGCGCAAATGCAATCGAGAGCTGTGGCGTGTGCGCTGCGTGCGTGTTCTACGTTCGCTAGCTGGTCATTCAGGCCACGGTGAGCGACTGTCTCAATTCTCGTATTAATAGGTTGATTTAAATCTATAAAATGTATACACAGTTAGGAACTGAGCTTTTATCTAACCTCTTTAATAACCATATAATTAAAACCGGGACTACAAACTTTGTGCAAAGGTCAAAAAGATAAAAAAGAGTTATAGTTATAACCGATATTCAAACTTTTCTTTATTATAGAATGATAATACCAACCAATACTAACAAGATGTATTGGTATTGGTTGAATAACCGATACTCTTTTAATCACGGATAAATAATAAAAGTTTCAAAACCCCTTCTACAACCATCTGGTAGTAAAAGTCTAATGAGATGTACGTCAAGTTGATGAGTTAGGGATCTACCAACAATTGCAAAACCGTTAGCCGACCAACTATACTTAGCGACTAATCCGGTTGAAAAACCGGATTATAGTAACAGCTTACTATCGGTAGACAAGATGCGAAAACACGACTTTCTACGTCTATCATTGCTTTATTCTTACTAGCTTACGGTTGTTTTCAGATTTCACGTGAATTGCATAAGATTTGCCTCGTTACGCTACAATAGATCACTTGCAAAGTACCATCCAATGGATGACATGCCGTATTTATATACGCGCCAGTGCTTCCATATAGTTTTCGAAATAACTGTCTACTTTTTTCTGATTTCATTTTCGCCGGCATCTTCAACCATTTGCAAATACGGCTTCCGATCCCTGCGTATTCATCAGCGTAGATGCAGATGCAGATGGCACGGTTCTAATCCATGGTTTTTAGATGATATCTTATTTTGTCTGATGTCAATAAAATATTATATTTAGAAACTATACTTTTAACATTGATTTCTTAATGTAGACCCGCTATAAATTTTTTATATCTCTCACTTTCATCCACTCTTTTTTTTTTCATCCTTAACTTAGATGTTATGATGACATGATTTCTTTAATTTATATTCTTTTTTCTTTAATTTCCTTACTATATTAGATTTTTTTTATATGATAATCTAATAAATAGCTGAGACACGATCTTACTGCTCGGAGACAACGAAACTAGGAAATTAATGTGCACTCCTGCCAGGACCTACTACATCATCGCCTTGTGCTGCGTGCCAACAGTAATCTCACCTACATCATAATTCATAAGCACAAAGAGCGAAGGAAGCAATTAACTTATTTCTATATTCTAATTTATTTATAAATTTTGTAGCTATTAAGTTAAACAATTTAATCCACAAACTCAACCGTTTAGATAGCTTCAAATTAATTGTAGACAATCCTTTACTGACGTCCTCTTTTTTTCACCGCACATGTAAAAAAAGAAATCATCTAAACAGTTGAAAAGAAACCATCTACGGAAATCAATTTATACGTATGATTCATTTAAACAAACTACCAAGTTTTACGAGATCGTCTAAAAAATCGTGCATGGAGGCGGTGTCCACACGTTGACTGGGCCTGGCGCTCGTGAGGTGTGTGAATGGTAGCCGCTGCTTTGCTATGCCCGGCAAGTCTCCGCAGCCACAATAATTGCGCGTTTAAGGGTGGGTGGGCCCTCACATGATAACGATCACCATATTATGAGGTTAATAGCCTATGTTTGGGGCTTTAGTTTTTTCTTTATAAAGGTTGGATTTTCATGGATGGATGGATGGGTCTCATTTCTCCTAGAGCTCCTTTCAAGGATTGTAAAAGTATAGTGCTCTTTGGAATAATATTTAGCCCAGTTTTTTTTAACCAAGAATAATTGTACACATGAGCTATAGTACGTGGACATGCTTTGTTGCGATTTGTCAAACTCAACTAGGCAAAATTAGTAATTAGCATTGTCAAAAAAATTACCGATCATTTCGTTTGTACTATATCCGTTTCTGAATGTAAGTTATTCTGATCTCGCTCAGATTGATCTATAGATGAATCTCTAGATTCATTGATCTATAGATGAATCTGAACAAAGCTAGAATGACTTACATTTAGAAACGAATGGAGTAACATAAATTTTTGGCATGCCAAAGTTGCCCGGCAAAACGCCGAATACAAATTTACACAATCTTGCAAAAAAATTATAATTTAAATGGTTCTCATCACTAATCAACATTTATCAAACAGATATTAAATGGTTCTCCAGCACCGGCAAGTTTTTGAACGTTACAACCTCGTCTCAGTGGGATAAAGCCTGAATGAGATCCAAATTTACCCTTCATCTGTGTGCTCTTTTGAAACACATTAATTTTATAGTATTTTTATATAATTTAGTTCAAAATCCTTATTTTTTAAATCCTACTTTTTAAAGAGTTCTAAAAGTGTGTGTGTGGTTTATGTTTAACAACTAGTTTTTTTATTAGAATGTCAAAAGTTGAAGCAAATAAATATAAGCTGAAAGTTGTTTTTCTAGCTGTAGTAGTATTTTGCCACTATAAAATAAAAAGTTGTCTATCTCTCTAATTATATAACTTTACGATGACCGATCTTTTTAATAGTCTACGTAAATCGTTGTCTTATAATACAAACTTTATATAATTGTTCTACCGTAGATGATAGATCACACTTATTTTTAACCAAACAATTTCACATATTTTTTTCCCTAACTCATAATTTACAGTAATTTTTTACAGGTCGCAACAGTGCTTACAACTTACAGTAGATTTGTCAGAATCTAGTCTCGTTCCATTATTGCTCTGTCGGAAGGAGTTACCGTTTCTATCGCTGAGTAAAAGTAAAACAACGACAACTTCCGAAAGCAGCTGCTCTTCGGGACGAGTTTATGATTATCCCCAGGAGGGTGATTAAGCAGCTAATTATGCGGGCGGTTTAGTGGCTAAGCGAGGCCGTACGCGACGATTAAGCCGGGCCCCACTACGTGGCGTGTTACAGTTGTCCGGAGAAGCGTGGATCTTATCCGTTACGTGGACACGGCTTTTGTGGGTCCCAGAAACTGACGGGCCGGTCAAACACCCTCGCGATTCTACGGTCCCCGTAGAAGCTCACGTACGGCGAGCCCAGCTCGAGCTTGGCTCGGCTCACGGCTTAGCTCAGCTCATAGATGCAATTAGAGCTTGCGCGCTTGGCTATTTAATATTATTTAGACTTTATTAAAAATTTTAAAGAAATAAAAAAGTCAAGTCAAGTAATTCAGCTCTAGGCTTGAATATATTATATGCTCACACCAAAGTTAGTCAGTAAAGATGAGCTCATTTACTCGCATCTTTTATGGCATTCTAAATTATAAAACTTGTATGTTTTGTGTTACAGATCTTTTATATCTCTTTCTTGTGACCAAAGAGGTATAATCATTTTTATGATATAATTTATTGGAAAAATGAGCCGATCTGAGCTGAAATCCGCAGCGCTTTACTCCCAATCAAAAATTACACTTATTTTTTTATAATATCTCGGCAAAATTCTTCTCGCACTCCCCCACCTCTCTCCTCTATAAAAGCCACCCCTCCCCACCCACCATCTTGCAAGGATCAGACCGAACAGTGCCTCTCCCTGTCCCTCCCTCCTGCCTCCCTGCTCCCAGCCAAAGCGTCGCCGCCGACGACGACGAGTCGACGACGCCACGTTTCTACGCATACGCCTGGTAATACGTACACGGAACCAATCGAACGAGTGCACGCACGAACGGCCGGGGCATGGGGTTACTCGACCAGCTCTGGGACGAGACTGTAGCCGGCCCGCGGCCGGACGCCGGCCTCGGCAAGCTCCGCAAGTACTCCTCCTTCTCTCCCTCGTCCTCCGCGGCGGCGGCGGCGGCGGCGGCGGCGGCCGACGCGCTGGCCGCGGGGGTGACGCGCAGCATCGCCATCGTGCGGCCGCCGTCGCTCTCCGTCCCGTCGACGCACGGCGAGTCTGGCTCCTCCGTGCCGTCCTCCCCGGCCAGCGCACCGGACTCCCCTTTCGCTGCAGGTGGGTTTGCCTCGCCTCTGTTTCAATTCTTGGACACCCCCCCTTGACGAAAAAAATCGTATTTTTTTTCTGCTTTTCTGTTCCTGGATTGGCGTGTAGTAGCCTGGCGCACTGTACACCTCAAGATCTGCGTCGTTGGGGATTGATCCCGATTGCTTGTCTTCTTTAAATCTGCCACGAGCACTTAGCCGCTTGTTAATCTGTGTGCTTTCCATGAAAATGGGAGAAGAAAAAAAATCATAAATTTTGTTGCTCTATGCCTTTTATGTTCGTTGTGCCTTGAGTACGGTCGATGCAATCACAGATCTACGGAGAGCAATGCAAAGTAGGCAACCGTTTACTACCATGGAGTTTATCTTTTGTTGAATTGATGCTTTCTGTTGATCTCGTGTGACGAATGACGATCCAATCCAAGATTAACTGGTCTGGTAGCACATGATTAATAGATTCAGAATGGAAGTAATGGGAACTGGTGCATGTGCCTGACGTGTTGGTGAAATCGATGATTCCGTGCAGCTACTACTCCTACGCCCAAGGGGGACAGCTGGAGGAGGCTTCGCCGGAAGCCCAAGATGGCCGCCGACGCCGCGGCGGAGCCGACCGTCGGGCCGCGAAGCCCCACCGTCTACGACTGGTGAGTAGATTCTGCCTCTCTTTTCTGACAGAATGATGAACCCCAACTAGGCTCAGTCTCTGATCCAGCCTCTTGGTTCGTGGTGTTCTTGCAGGGTGGTCATCAGTTCACTGGACCGATGAACTAGCAGCACGATCCAGCTCGGCGAAATCGCAAAAATAACCAACTGAGCAGAGCATATCTGATCTGTATGCATGGCAAGAGAAACAAAGCTATAGCTAGCATCAAGCCTGAAGCTTCATGCGTTCGTTGTGTTTCATCTGTACCGGCGTTTTGTCGATCGGTGTGTAAAGTGGTCTATGTAGCTATGCGGCTACGCCGATCGATCACAGTGAAAATATATGCAGTCTTGATGGAGTAGCAGTAGTAATGGAGTCAGGCGATCTAGAAGCGTTGGCTTAGCGAGATGTACTCGTCCTCTTGGGATGAAGTCTTTTTTGTACTCTCCTCTGTAACTAAGCATGTCTGTGCTGCTCTCTTCTGTTTGATCGTGTAAGAAATCTTGCTTCGACATTCATGGCCACTGACATAATGTTTCCTGCACTGAGCTCAAGAATCAAGATCCTTGTGATGTTAGCTGGTGTAACCAGCCTCTTCATTTGTAAAGTGGAGTTCCATTTTGTCTGAACTCTTGAACAATCCCTGGTCCTTTTTTTGCTTTCTCTGAAGACCTGAATCCACTGCAAAAGCTATAGCAATTTCTTCCTGTCAACTTGCCAGGCCATGGAGCAACTTTCCTAGACAAGACAAATCTACCAGAATCCCAACTGGATGGATGCATTTGTGTGGACTGTACAAGTAGAGTCCCTACACTACTTGGACAAAAAGACGTTCTCAGAGAAAAGGAAAGACAGAAAACAGCTCAATCGCTGATCATATTCATGGGGGTCAAAACCACATGGACAGGTTAATTCCTCTAGAAATGAAAAATAGAAATCGAGAAGGAAGAGGACGTCTGATCTGAAAGTGTCATATTATGTACTTGTTCTTCAGAACTTGCCGAAGAGCAAGCCGTGGATAGGATCATAGGAACAACATTAGCCCGGATAAGGATCACAGGAACAAGATTATCCACAGGACCAACCAGGTAAAAAATATTTAAAAAAATGATGGTACCCTGTAATCTCCATCCATGAGGGCCAACCTGGTAAAAGAAAGATTGATCATATGCTTGTTGACACGGGAATTAGCAATGAAAATTAAGGGCTACTTTGAAAGCAGTAATTTAAGGGATATTTGGAATTATTAGTTTAATTACTATGGAAATCTTGTAAGATTTTAATGTTCTAAAGGAGCCTTAATTTGAGACTAACACTTTTATATTTGTATTCTTCTAAAAGCCAAGGTCAAAAAAAATTAAAAGACGACGAAAAAGCCCTTGAACCAAATCGTAAAAAAAAACACCAAATTTGCATGCCACTTGCAAGTTGCAGCTCAAACAAACAGAGCAAAATCAGAACGAGTTAATCGAGCAAGAGAGGGAGGAGGATAAACAAGAAAAGAAAGTATAAAGTTTGGTTTTGCAATCTGATGAGGACATGAGGTGGAGACCTGATCCTCCCTGATTAATCTGGGATTATATCCTGGAGAAAGAGAGAGAGACCACTGAATCCACTCTTGATTCCACGTGGGCGCGTGTGCTGCATCCATTCATGAACATAAATTTGGTTTTCTTTTGGAACATTCCATGTAATGTGAGAGGTAGTCTCGTGCTGCAGGCTGCAGCTGCAGATGCAAGCCATGATGGTCCAGCCAGCCTGAAGGCAAACCTGGTGTGCCATTCCTATCCGGGTCACCAAGAACATGTTTGTTGACGTATGTACTCTCATCTGTACGACTGTACGTGCAGATAGTTTCGGTACAGGATCTTGAATTCTTGATCAGACGAAACGTTCTTGTATACAGAGTAAATGTTGCTCTCAGGTTTTCGCGTACTAGCAGCCTATGGTTTTCATCACGCAGAGAAGAAAAGAGGCTGTGCTAGTGAGGTCGTCCGTAGTCAGTAATGTGCAAGCTTTGGACTCAGAAACTTCATCAAGATTCTTTTAGAAATACAAGAACAGATAATTCAGCTCAATTTCTAGCTTCGCTGATAAGCAATAAACCTTAAACGGGGCAACTCACAACAAATTTATCACAAAAAACAAGCATGTCATTCGCATCAACGGGGACGTAGCTCATATGGTAGAGCGCTCGCTTCGCATGCGAGAGGCACGGGGTTCGATTCCCCGCGTCTCCAGACAATTGTGGTGTAACTGTTTTTCTCCATTTTCTGATTTTTTTTTTCTTGCCCAGATCTCAGCAGAATCTGTTGCTGAAAAACGCAACCGAGAGGGCATATACAGAGCAGGCGAAATGCTTTCCATCTCTCCCGTTACCATGCGACGGGCAGGAAATTTTCAGAAAACAATCGTGATTCCAGCGATCTAGTTCGAGCTCCATTTGCCGCCGGCGGCCGTTGCGTGCGGTTTCTCGCGCCAGTTTCAGCTGTGTTGACTGAATCCTGGCCTTCCTGGGAGTTAAAGAGTCCTGCACAAAAATTGAATCCATCCATGATCCACTACTGAAAGGCAGAATTGCGCCATCTGAATCCCGAACGTAGCAGGCATCTGAATCATATCGCGCATGATTCGTCCGGGCATGGTCGTCCCCGCCGGCGCTGATGTCGCCGCCGTAGCCCGGAGCTCCGGCTACCGGCTAGAGGATGATGATGATGATGATGATACACGTAACACGTTACATGGATGACACACAGCAGCCGTTGTCGACGGGGAATTCAACTTGTGACCCGTCGTGTTCGATCCGTGACGTTTGCTTCGCGGAGAAATGCGTCGGCCTACTTTAGGGTTTAGGGTTTGGATCACGAGCAATGGCAGTGACACAATTTAGCCCATGGGAATTCGAATCGCTACCAATGGTAGCGAACCAATTGGGCCCGTCAGAATTTGGATCGCTAGTCGAGATGCCTTCGCTGCCGGAAGCCTCTCTAGGTTTCGCAATCAATGCCCTCCAACCCTTTACGATATGCTTTCACCAGGTTTCGCAGGTTTGCACAGATCAGAGACGAATCCGTATCTTTTATGAGATCGTTGTCACATGACATTAATATTTTCGGTATTTGTACTGTCTCAGTAAAAATCATGATATTTATTTAAAATGTTTATGATGACACCACGTGTTCAATCAAACTCGGTGGTTCGGTTTACCACTGAAACTCTCAAAATCTCACAGGAGCATTTGAGTGAGATACCTGACCACACTAAACCTGAGCGACAAAACGCACATCTGCATTTCTGAAGAATTCAGAAGGTGGTGAACTTCCTTAAGATTCAAAGAAAACTCTCTCCAGTGATGGACAAACTCTGTTGGAATATTAGGCAATTGTAAGATTAATTAAATCATGATAACCATAAAAACTAGTATGTACACATATAACACACCAGTAAACTTGAACATAGTAATCATGGTTTCATAAAACATGATTATTAACCGAACAGTAAAGTAGCGCACGTACTGTAAGGTGGCTGAAGACGAAGCCACGGTCGGTGTAGAGTTGCTTCTATTGGTGTCGGATGGCAGTACCCGACAGCGACCAACGGTAGACGTGGACGGAAGACGCGCTGTGGTGACGAACGTGAGCAGTCACGCGGAGCGTTTTCCAAAAACCTTATTCGACCTCTTCCGGTGCAGGATCATAAGAGCGAGAGGTTCCGGAGATATGCTCTCCTTCTCGCCAGTGCACGCCGGAGAAAGGGATGAAGTAGACTACACTGACAGCGCAACAGAGAGGAGAGACAAATCGATCTGTTCTGATCTAATCTGTTGTATCTCTTAGATCACACACATGTGGAACCGGCCAGATGGACAGGTATTTATATGGGAGTAACACGATCTCGTATCGCGATCACGATCTAAATCGAGTTGGTTTCCATATCCCGTAAAATCTACCAAGTTCCCAAAAGATCGGAACGGCCAAAGAGAACTGAATCCCCACAAGATGGAAAGCCGGTATTTTGGCAGACATGGGGTCGGGCTCGGCTGGCTGACCCCCGAGTCCTGACTACTGACCACCAGAGTCTTGACTGCTGATCGCCCGAGTGCTGAGTGCCGACCTCCGACTCTCGAGTGCCGAGTGCCGACCTCTGACTCCCGAGTGCCGAGTGCCTAGTCCCGCAGGCCAACCCCCGACCTGATATGGGCCTTTGAGATTTATTTAGGAATTTCTGAAATATTTATGTGGGTGTAACCCAAAATTCCAGCAATCCCCCACCAGATCTCAAATGCCATTTAGAGTTTTGTCTATTTCTCTCTGTTGTTTGATATACTAGCGTTTTAGCGAGGACTGTTAAGTTGAACTCCCGTCTAGATCTTTAAGCTACACTCATCCATAACTTGAACAATGGACTATGCCTTGAATTGTAAGTTTTCTGTAAATAAGTTTCACTCAAAGTCATAACCAGTAATTGGCTGCTAGTAGCCTACCCCGCGGGTGAAGCATATGCGTCGTACTCCCTGGTCTCATAATGAGCTTACTAGAGATCACCCAAGTCTCGTGGACTGCGACGTTAAACAGTCAGGCTCATATAGGTGTATTCTTTCAAGAATACTTTGTAGGATAGCATCTTCGCTAATTAAAGCTAACAGAATACATTAAGACATAAAGCCAACCTGTCTTACAATAGCTGAGAGTATTGCATCTTCACTTAGAGAGGGTTAATAATATAAATTACTCTCCTCAGTTAACCAATAGCTTATTTTTCTCAGGTCCTAATTCACGGGATCTCCGATCACATAGGTTGGATTACCACTATGGCAACTCATATGGGTCTCACACCCATCTTCCTCGATGCATTTTCTATCACATTCCGTGATAGCCCTTTTGTAAAGGGATCTGCTAGGTTTTTGTCTGTTTAAATATAAGTCATACTTATTACTCCAGATTTTCTCAACTTCCTGGCATACTTCAATCATCTTTTAACGTGTCTTGATGACTTCGCATTATCCTTAGCACTGTTCACTTGACTATCACAGTTTGATTGCCACAGTTCACAAGGATAGCTAGTACTAGTTTTTCAACCACAGGCAAGTCCATCAATAGTTCACGCAGCCACTCTGCCTCTGAAGTTGCTGCGTCTAGAGCAGTGAGTTTTGCTTCCATGGTTGACCTTGTCAAAATGGTCTGTTTGCAAGACCTTCATGATATTACACCACCTCCAAGGGTAAATACATATCCAGTCGTGACATAAAACTCATCAGTATCTGATATCCAGTTCGAATCACTATATCCCTCAAGCACTGCGGGGTGCCCAGAATAGTGAATCCCATAACTCATAGTACCTATCAAGTAGCATATAACCCTTTCAAGTGCATGCCAGTGATCACTACCCGGGTTAGACATCAACCTGCTCAATTTGCTCATAGCAAATAATATGTCGGGTCTTGTTGCGCTGGCTAGGTACATGAGTAAACCAATAATCTGAGAGTATCTCAGTTGATCTTTGGCTATCTTCTTGTTCTTTCGAAGTATCACACTAGGATCATAAGGTATTGAAGAAGGCTTATTGTCTTTATAGCCGAACCGGTTCAAGACCTTCTCCACATAATGAGATTGTAAAAGTGTAATTCCATTCTCGCCCTTAATCAATTTAATGTTGAGTATAACATCAACTTCTCCTAGATCTTTCATATCAAAACTCTTTGATAGAAATGACTTGACTTCATTGATCACATCAATGTTTGTGCCAAAGATCAGTATGTCGTTGACATACAAACATAATATAACTCCTTCGCCCCCACTATATCGATAGTATACACATCTATCGGTCTTATTTATGACAAAGCCCACAGAAGTTAAAGTTCTGTCGAACTTATCATGCCACTGCTTATGCGCTTATTTCAGGCCATACAAAGATTTTAATAGTTTACACACTTTGCCCTCTTGACCCTTCACTACAAACCGATCAGTCTGATCCATGTAGATCTCCTCATCTAACTCTCCATTTAGGAAAGCTGTCTTTACGTCTATTTGATGAACGATAAGACCATATGAGGCAGCCGAGGAAAGTAATGCTCTGATAGTGGTCAGTCTAGCGACAAGTGAATAAGTATCAAAAAAGACTTTGCCTTTTTTGTGTGTAACCTTTGGCCACAAGCCGAGCCTTGTACTTCTCAATAGTACCATCAGACCTAAGCTTCTTCTTGAACACCCACTTACAACCCACGGTTTTGCAACCATACGGTCGTTTAGTGAGTTCCCACGTACCATTTGATAGAATCGAGTCCATCTAATTATGGACAGCTTCTTTCCAATCATCTGTATCCGGAGATGCATATGCCTTGACAATGGTCGTAGGAGTGTCATCCACAAGATGCACAGTGAAATCATCACCAAAGGATTTTACAACCCTTTATCTCTTACTCCTTCTAGGAGCTTCACTGTCATCCTCCTCAAGGATTTTCTCAAACTGAGTATGTTGTTCAGAAGAGTCGAAATTAATAGGTGAATCAGGTTCAGGAATTATCTCAGCAGAAAATCTAGTAGTGTTATGCATATCTTTTATAGAAAACACATTCTCAAAAAATGTTGCATCACGAGATTCTAAAACAGTATCAACATGCATATCAAGCACATCAGATTTTACTATAAAAATCTATATGCCATGCTACTCTGAGCATATCCTAGAAAGATATAATCCACTGTCTTAGGTCCCAACTTACGTTTCTTCACAATTGGGACATTGACTTTTACCAAGCACCCCTAAGTGCGCAAGTAAGAAAGTGAAGGTTTTCTCCCAATCCATATCTCATATGGAGTTTGCTCTTTCTTCTTGTTTTAAACTCTATTCAGGACATGACTTACAGTCAACAAAGTCTCTCCCACCATGCTTTTGATAAACCGGCAGTATCTAACATGACGTTAACCAAGTCAGTTAGCGTGTGGTTTTTTTTCTCGGCAACCCCGTTTGATTCGGGCGAATAGGGAGGCGTCCTCTCATAAATAATACCGTGTTCCTCACAGAATTCATCAAATATTTTAGGAAAATATTCACCACCAAGATCAGACCTTAGACGTTTGATCTTTCTCTCTAGTTGATTTTCAACTTCGGCCTTATAGATTTTAAAGTAGTCTAATACATCATCCTTAGTTTGAAACAGATAAACATAATAAAATCTAGACGCATCATCAATCAATATCATGAAATATCTCTTTTCACCCTTTGTCAACACACCATTCATCTCGTAAAGATCAGAATGTATGAGTTCTAGAGGTGCCAAGTTTCTCTCCTCAGCAGCCTTGTGAGGCTTCCGAAGTTGCTTTGATTGCACACAACTATAAAACTTAGAACCTTTAGCAATGGTGAAATTCGAAATTAAACTTATGCTGGACAATCGAGACATCAAGCCAAAATTAACGTGACATAAACGAGAATGCCAAACACTTGCATCATCATTAATATTGCCACAAATATGGTTCATCGACTTATTGCTAAAATCTGAAAGAGAAAAGCGGAACAGGCCTCCGCAATCATAACCTTTACCAATGAATTATCCATGTTTTGACAAGACTAATTTATTAGACTCTAAGACTACCTTAAATCCGTCCTTACACAGAACGAAATCGCTAACAAGATTCTTGTTGATAGTAAAGACATGCTGCACGTTCCTCAGCTACACGATCTTTTCCGAAGTAAACTTCAGATCTACCGTGCCAACACCATGAACAGAAGCATGTGACCCATTCCCTATTAGGACGGAAGAATCCTGGATGGCCTGGTAAGAAGAAAATATGGATATATCAGCACACACATGAACATTGGCACTCGTATCAAACCACTACCTGGTAGTTTGAAATACTGAAAGAACAGTAGGTAGATTACCGTACCCATCCTCAGTATTGCCGATGGTCACCATGTTGACATTCTTAGTTCTTTGCCCTTTGAGGTCTGCGCGATCTGGACAATCCTTGAAGAAATGTCCTAGTTCACCGTAAGTGAAGCAATTCAACTCGACTTTATTTTTCTTCTTCTTCTTAAAGGTAGTGGTCTTTATCACCTTGTTAGGCTTATTTTTCCCTTTGTTCTTGCTATGTGGGAATTTCTGCACCAAGTTGGCGCTAGACTGACCCTCGCCTCCTTTCTTAGAAGCGTCCTTTGTCCGAGCTTTCTCTTCAACATCAAGAGACGCTATCAGATTTTCAACTGATATTTCTTGTCTCTGATGTTTCAGAGCAGTGACGAAGTTCCTCCACGAAGAAGGCAACTTTGCAATTATGCAACATCTACCATAAACTTGTCGGGTAGAGAACACTTAACGAGGTCAAGTTTCTTAATAATACACATAACCTCATGAGCTTGTTCTATCACAGAACGGTTATTTACCATCCTATAGTCATGAAAGCTCTCCGTGAGGTATAATTCACTACATGCATCTGAAGCACCATATTTTACAATCAGAGCATCCCACAACTCTTTCGCATCTGTCACAGTGATGTAAACATCACTCAGACGGTTAGAGAGCACGCCTAGAATGCATCCCACGAAGAGATTATTGACCTCAGCGAATTTCTTTTGCTCATTAGCAGAAAGTTCGCTCTCAGGTTTGCCAAGTCTCGCTTTGCATACATTCATAACAGTAAGCCAGAGACGAACCTTTGCTTGCCATCTCTTAAAATGCACATCAGAAAATTTTTCGGGCCTCAGTGCATCCGTAAAACCAACCATTGAATAAATCGCAGATTGCCTGTAGTAAGGTTTTTGTATTGTTGAAATATTAGGCAATTGTGAGATTAATTTCTAAAATAGATAAATCATGACAACCGCAAGAACCAGTATGTATACATATAACACACTAGTAAACTTGAACATAATAATCATGGTTTCACAAAACATGATTATTAACCGAACAGTAAAGTAGCACACGTATTGTATGGTGGCCGAAGACAAAGCCACGGTTAGTGCAGAGTTGCTCCTATTGGTGTCGGATCACAGTACCCGACGGCGACCGACGGTAGACGTGGACGGAAGACGCGCCGTGGTGACGAACGTGAGTAGTCGCGCGGAGCGCTTTCCAAAAACCTTATTCGTCCTCTCCCGGTGTAGGATCACAAGAGCGAGAGGTTCTGGAGACCTGCTCTCCCTCTCGCCGATGCACGCTGAAGAAAGGGATGAAGTAGACTACACCGACAGCGCAACAGAGAGGAGAGGCAAATCGATCTGTTCTGATCTAATCTGTTGTATCTCTTAGATCACACACATGTGGAACCGGCCAGATGGACGGGTATTTATATCAAGCTTGTTAATTCCATTCCGGTAGCCATTCCGGTTTGGCTTTTGGGATGAAATGTTTCGGTACTGGCTAATATCGGTGTACCGTTTTAGGGTCTAATAAAATAATATATACTAGTATGATTAGATACGATATATTTGAATATATTAATATCTCAAATATAGTGTATAACTTAAATACAATATAATATATAGCTTAGTATAAGTAATATGTAACACATATCTCAAAAAAATTCAAAATATAATTTTATGATTTTTATTCGAAATGCTCGGTATTGACCGGAATGGCCGGTATGTACCAGTATTGGCTGGTATGGGGCCGGTATTGACCGGTATTAAAAGCGGAATGGTACGCCACTTAATATGTACCGGTTTTAGCGATGGAATGGTACATACCGGCCATTCCGACCAATACCGAAACGGAATTGATAAGCTTGATTTATATGGGAGTAATACGATCTCGTGTCGCGATCACGATCTAAATCGAGTTGGTTTCCCTATCCCGTAAAATCCGTCGAGTTCCCAAAAGATCGAAACGACCAAAGAGAACTGAATCCCCACAAGACGGAAAGCCGGTATTTCAGTGGACATGAGGTTAGGCTCGATTGGCTGACCCCCGAGTCCTGACTACTGACCACCAGAGTCCTGACTGCTGATCGCCCGAGTGCTGAGTGCCGACCTTCGACTCTCGAGTGCCGAGTGCCGACTTCTGACTCCCGAGTGCCGAGTGCCGAGTGCCGAGTGTCGATCTCTGACTCCCGAGTGCCGAGTGCCAAGTCCTGTAGGCCAACCCCCGACCCGATATGAGTCTTTGAGATTTATTTAGGAATTTCTAAAATATTTATGTGGGTGTAACCTAAAATTCCAGCAAACTCTTCCGTTAATAATGGCTGTGATTGTTGAACCAAAATCACACCTGGATTAACAACTATGATGTGCAAGTTTTCAGAAAAACTAAATAAATTCAGCAGCCGGGAATCATGGTGGCCACGGATGATGCTCTTACACTGTCATTGTGACTGTCCGTTGTCTTTCACTCTCAAAAAACATTGGATCCAATTGTCTCTTCGCTGCATACAGTTCGTGTTTTTTCTTCGTGCTGACAGGGAAGTCGGAAGTCCTCACCTACCAGATCAAGTCTTTCTAGCTTGCCGGCTTCTCCTTGGTTTGATGTTTTGCATGGCATCTTCTTGCAATTGCACACCTGATTCTCCTGGCTTGAATTCTGGGCTCTTTTGTTTGGAGTTCGCCACGTCATGCATGCAAGGTTCTTTTTATCCGAATTCTCAGCAGGTGAGCAGGGTTGCATTACTATCGCTGACAACCACCTGAAATTTTTGAAAGAGACCAGCGTGTTTGCTTCCACCATGTACATGAGTTTGCTGATGGCCAGTTGTGCCGTACTGCACTGTCGTGTTACGTTAACAATACGTCTCACCTTTAGTTTCTCTTGTTAGACCATGACCGTTGACTTGACCCGTTGCTGTCGTTGCACTGTTTTGTTTTTTTGCTTCAGCTAGTAACAGGTTCGATTAATGCTTATTTCTTGAAATCAAGATATTTCGACTTGCGTTGATTGTTCAGTAATTCTGCATAGGAGACTGCTTATAAAGGTGCGAGCAATGAGTAATTATCCGTTCCTTCTTCCATGAAGTAACAGATTTTGTACAATTTCAATAACTAGCTGACTACCGGTGCGTCGTAACGAGAAAAAAAATTATAATAGAGATTATTTATGGTGCCTCACTTACCTCCTTAGAGGGTAAGAGGTAAGATTAATCCCAGCCCTTGATTTTATTAAATTAACTAAAATAAAATTAATTGTTGTTGCTTTTTACCGAGTACAGCCAGTCATTACCGCTTCTCTCTCCTCCCGTGAACGCGAACCTCCCACACTTGCCATGTTTCTTGCGACCTGCACGACGGAAGTACCTGGAGAAAAAACTGCCAAAAAATGAAAATTGTGTGAGCATGAAACCTGCAACCTGTGATCCTATAGTCATTTGACTCTTCCATTGAGCTAGAGACTAATTGAGGTTTTTAGAATTTTGGAAGCCTTTATATTTTGTGGACCGCATGATTTTGCTCCGGTACACAACAAAAACAGAAGGACGGATTCTGCATGCAATGCGCACGATTTGGCTCTGATTACGCGAACAGCAAAATGGAAGGCGTGTGATATTGCACGGTAAAAACGGAATGGTCACTGCATGCATGCGCAACAAAAATGAAAGGATGACAACATCATATCCATGCACATGATTTAGCATCCGAATAGAAAGATTATGTATGCATACGAATTAAAAAACGGAAGGATAGCAAATGCGCGTGATTTTAAATGGAAGGAGGTGTGACTTATTACCTCCTAGAAGGTAATAGATCACCATAATCAAATCTAAACCGTTGGATAAAATAGAATAGACGGATTATATATCTTTAGGGGAACCGTAAAATTTTCCTTATAATATTAAAAGAACATAATGTGAATAGAGATGAGCAAACTGAAGCTAAAGAGTTTTGGTTTGTTGTGAACCTATAAGAAGGAGTGGTGGTGATAGCAGACTCACCACCACTAGTTTCTTTTAATGTAGTATAGATTTGTGGTGTTTAGGTCTCCTTTGGCACAACTTAAAATAATCGGGATTAAAACATAATCTAGATTATTTGATGATACTGAGTAATTTGTTGATTTGATAATTTAAACTGTTTGGTGGATCTAATTATTAAGATTGATTATTCTATGTTAAGAATAACGAGACTTGAATGCCCAGGTGATCACGGAGGTCTGGTGGTGATCTGCGGTTACCGGCGTATGTTTCCCCTTCAGCAGATCACATGTTTATCCTAGTGTGTGTCACCTAGATTTGCATTCACTGTACTTGCGATTTTTTCTGTAATCTGTTCATGTCAACGTTGTGGTCATGGCCTCTGGAGTCTGTAGTACCTAGGCCACAACTTTGTTGGTACCATTTTTTCTCCTCACAATAGAATGAGCAACCCTTAATTGATAGTTCACTATCTTGTATCTTTCAGGTTGTATGTTTGTTGGACTAACTTCAGTCAGAGTCAATTTTTTGCATTGCCTGAAGTGACTTCAAAGTTCAACCAAGGTGGTCCTTTTCCAAGAACAGAGATTAGTACTTCTTTCAGAATCAAGGCAGACTGGTTGTGTGGGCTAGATTAGAGCAAGTTGGGATGGCTACTTGACTTTCTAATAGAAATGCACCATTGTTTTGCACGATCAGTTGGTTGGTAAATGTCAATTCATCCCAGCATAATATCAGCACAAAATGCTGCTTGGTTGCTATGTCTGACAGGCCAGTTTTCACACCAAGGTAATTTCTTATGATACTTCTCATGTATTTTCTTTCCAACTTCATTGCAATCGAATCTGTTCCATGTAAAACCACAGAATTCGCATCAAACAAGCACAGAGTTGGAGATAACAGCCGTGTGATTCTCAACAAGAAAAAATAAAGATGGATTTGTTTTGTTTTGGTAACATAACGATGAATTGCCAGACAGCAACTGCACTTGTCGTTTCAGTCGGATGGACAGATGACATGTTACTGCTGGTTTGCATTTCCCGAGGCATAACAAGAACAAACGACCTAACAAGTTGTTTGCAGTAAGAAAGAAAAGATGAGATCCTCCCAGGAGAAAGTAAAAAAAGGAAGAAAAATATGAACTACTTTCACCTTTGAGAACTGTAAGACACTGAAACTGGTTTGCATTCGCATCAGGCATCAGCAACAACAATGCCCAACTTTCTATAACCACCATGATTTGACCTGATTGAGTTTTAGGTGAGGATTAGATGCTAATAAGAAAGCAATTAGCAGGTGTAATTGAGGTCTATTGCTAGATCCAACTGATTGGATGAATTCTTTTCAGAGGCCCCTGTACTTATTGTTCCTAGTGTGCCGGATGTCTTTGTCATTGATAACAGGACACTAGGACAGTGTGTAACAGTGCAGAGATTACAGAATAAAAAGAGAGGAAAAAAAGAAGCATATCACGAGGATAATCAGCAGCACACATTGATATGCCGGCCGGTGAGACAAACCCGAAGGCACCCAGACGATAGGGATAGCTAGCTTGATGCTTAATCAAACTCTGTCCTTTCCAAACCATATTTATTGCTCGACATATTCAACAGAAAAGAAGGGATCATAACGTTTCCGTTGAAAGAACTCGGGCTCTTTTTTCTTAATCAGTACAGAGTATATAGTATAGATTGTCTTCCCTAGCATTCATGGAGCTAAGATTATTTTATTTAGGGATAGCTAGAATGGAGATAAGATTATTCAGTACTAGATATACCATTCAAGGCCCCAACTATTCATTTGCTCGCAAGCTTGAACTTGGCAGTTCTGAAAAGATGTGTGCATAGTTTAATCTGCCTGTCTCAAGGATATGCATTATACTGACTGCCACACTGTCATGCAGTTCCAGTCTGTTGACCTTTCTTAATTTCAACTTTCTCTTGATCTATATATGTTGATCATTCAGTTATCAGTTGGTATTCAGATTTTCAAAATGTTGTCGACTAAGACATGAATCATATTTCTCAACTGATCACACAATGAGCAAGTAAACAACAAAGCTGAAGCAATTACAGTTTAAACGAGAGAGAATCTTGTGTTGTTCATGACGCACTACAGAGACCATTGGAGGTCGTCCATACTGTGTGTCCCAATCCAAAGTTGTTAATGACGTCTTGCCTTTCTAGAACCTCATCTCGTTGCATCATGCACGTATGCATGTATCAAACTAAACTAATTGATTTTGATTTGGATTGCTACCAATTATTTGGTAAATTCAATAGCATTTGTCATTCATTTGGATTGATGCCAATATTTGGTAACGCTCATCGAGAGCAATGGAAACCTTCCTGACTTTATCTCTAACAAATTGGTAGTAAACCAAACGAGTTTTTGAGATAACTCTGCACTAACAAAATTTGATAATGACAAAACTTGCCTAGATTTTGCCACTATCAAAAAATTGATAGGGTAGAGAACCAAACCAACCCTAAATCTCTATAAATAAATTTCTCCCCAACAGAATTCCTAAATCAAATCCCTATAATCTTTTTTTATATACCAAATCAACAACCAACAGAATCCCTATAATCATGTGCATACGAAGATTTATTATGAGACATCTATGTTCTTTACAAATAAGGAGCAGAAGAGCTAATTTGAGAAGCATTTTGTTTTTGGGATCTTTTAGAGTGTCTCTTGGAGCTACTTTTTTTATACCTAATTCCTAAATTTTAGAGTACAGAATCATTTAGAAGAGCTGATCTTACGTCACATAAAAGCAACTGCTCAATGTTTGCATGCCATTATATGGAAAACACTTATTGAAATTAGGGTGGGAAACAGTTGAAGATAAACCATTTTATCTGATATTTGCAAAAAAACACCGAGCATATAAAATATCCGGCTAATTTGTGTACATATTTGATTCGAATAGTCGTGTTTATTTTCCTATGTGATATGAACAAAATCACACCGTTGCACATTTGCACGGGCTAAATGATTTATTTTGTCAAATTTATTCACACGCCGCTTGAATATTTATGTACTACTGTATGAGCCACGAGCCAATATCCATTGAAGTTTGATTTATATACGAGACCGGATATCTAGAGAAGTCCCTTCAGTATATTTGTGGAATATTCTTTTTGATGGTGGCCCTGTTCAAACACTTGTAAAATTTAGACAGCTATCTTCCATTCAAATAAAATCGTCCAACCAAACGCACCAGAAATGTAATTGTCACTGTTAAGTCATGCACACAATTTGCTTTCAAGGAGCCTCATGCAAATGCCCCCTACAAGGCTACAAGGCATGCAGCAGTATTGAGGATTGGTGTGACCCAACTAATCGATCCATTGCAGGTTGGTAACGCATTGCAGGTTCCAAGAAAAACACCAGTTTTTTTAGGCATCACAATTCTTCAGAAATTGGTAAAAGAAATGTGTCTGCAAGGAGACTTTCGTGAATGAGAGAGATTAAACGGAGAGTGACAGAGAGACCCATGCGTGATCGCCGTGCTTTACACGGTGTCTCGTCGCTCAGTTAACGTCAGTCCGTTAAACGGTGGTTTCCAGAACAGGAGTGTTTATGGTATGTTTGTAGGATTCTAGATTCTAAATCATAAATCTTCGATTTGTATTTAAAAGGATCAAAATCCTATAGGATTTGGAGCGGTACGAAAAAGCGTTTGGTTAGAGAATCATCATCTAGAGCACGACAATGGGAGGGGTTAGAAGACGGACGGAGAGTGCTCCGTCGAGAGGGGCACTGACATCTCTTCCTTCATAGACACGAGTGCACTACAGCCTAAAAGTAAAAGTGGATAGAGCATGAGCTACACATCGGCAAGCTTGTACGACATGACATCATGGAGATAGGAGGAGGAGGTGCAGCGGACCCTAGCATGGGTCTTGTTGATAGGATGAGCCCCTCACTATCATCACTAGCGAGACCAATCATCGGTGCCAAACCTCATCCGTCATCGCTGGTACTGCCACCGTCACATGCTATCTGTCACTGCATCATACCACCATCGTGCGTCGCCAGCCGCTGGCCCTCACGCCACTGACCCTAGAGCTTGCCTGTCACCATATGTGCTTGGCCGCCCGCCGCCACGCAGCCAGCCCTAGAGAACATCAGGCGCCTCACGCCTGCCTTCCACTGCCTCGCCTACCACCGCATGCCGCCTTCTCTATGCCCCATCGACCACCTCACATGCGCCTTGAGGAGAGCAACATGAACAATGGGGAGAGAAGGGATTAATACATATGAATGCAACTTAAATCAATTAATACATGTTCAATGCATAGTTCACTAAACTGCCATAACTAAAACGATTACTATAGTTTTCAACCATCTCGTCGGCTAACGGTTTGTCGGTTATAACGTAACCAATTAGTAACCATGATAGCCCATTGTTTAGATAACGCCAGTAACCGTCGATCTACCGGTCTTATATGCAAAGCTATTAACCAGTTACACACATAAATGACAACCAAGGTAACCAGCCATACAAATACTATCAGTCTCGTATGCAGAGCTTCAGAACTTGGATTCAGCCGGAGCACTGATCTAGCTAGCGAACAACACCGCTCGCAGACAATCAAGCACCTGCAGAAGGTGTTCATCTGATGCAACGACGACGCCCTGTCCTTCTTTCCTAGCACACAGTCACACGTACGTTTTTTCAGGCTTCAGGCTTTGAGCATACGAGCTGCACCAAACATTCAGACATGGCAGTATCACTATGGCAGTATCTTGCACAGCCGCGGCCGAATGGCAAGCACGCCAAACCCAAAACTGAAAGTGATTTGGTTAATTGGTTGCAGTATAATTGTAGGTTTTTCCGTGATTAGAACTCGCCTAATCATGACGCGTCAATGCCTAATGACTGTTAGCTGCACAACATTTCAGCGGGTCTCCCCTACTTGCTCTGCATCTTTAGTCGACTTCGCTGTTTGTTACTATGATTGAATGATTAGTCCGTAATCTCTAGCTTGTCAGATCAGATACGCCAACACTGTGTAGTAGGTAAACGAAAGAAATTCCACACGTAGCTCTCCCCTGTCACTCACTAGCGTTACAGTTTCAGACTCTCACGGTTGACCTTTCGAAGCAAATTCTCCTCGCACACTTTGATCACGACCACAAGTCCGCCCAAAACTAGGTAACTAAGTGATTTGATGAGTTATATGTATCAACCAGTTAACGTAAATGGTGGTTAAGTATAGATGCAAGTTCTGAAAATTCGACTGATTATTGGTCCCGATTACCATACAGTATATATTTTAAGCTCGTAAATGATATATATTTAAAAAAAAGTATATGTAAAAACAATATTTTAAAATTATTTATCAACTTTTTAGTATTAATTTGGTTCTTTTCAAATCTCAAACTATTTTATCAAAGAGTTGAATCATATTATCAAATTATTTAGTCAAATAATCAATTAATCAATTATTTTATTTCAAATAGGGTCTAGAAAGGATATAATTTGAGTCGTTAGATCAAATCTTCTCTACGTCGAATCATATAGGGTTAACGAAGTCATTTCTAGACCCGTTATCATTAGTAGCTGAAGTCCGAATGATTGGTTACCATCGTTACTGGTTCGATTTAATACATGTTAAACTAATTTTTATAAACCGGTGATCCATAACATGATACAAAACCGAAAACCGTGCCAATCGACGGCGTTTTGTGAACCCTTGTAACGACAACCAACCGTTTGCCTAGTTTTATCTCCGAGACTCTGCACACCGAATCCCAATCACCGTCGCCGCGCGGAACACCCTACCGAGCGAGTTCGTACATCGAGCTTAGCTCAGCGACGAGGCAGAGGCGAAGCAGAGCAGGAGCTGGCCGGAGGTATGCTCCAAGGACGGGGAGGACGGGAGCAGCAGTAGCGGCAGGGTGTGGCCGGACGTAGGGGGGCGGCGATGTGGACCCCGTCACGGGGGTCGGGCACTGGCAGCGGTCGGTGGACCGGGCACCGTCGCGTAGCGGACTTCCTCGCCGATGAACAGACCGACCTGTCGGAGAATGAGTCGTTCCGCACGGCCTACAGCGAGGAGCTCTTTGCGTCGACGTCCGCAACGGCCGGCGGTGGTGGTGGAGGTTTCGGCGACGGCGTCGGGGGAATGCTGTCGGCGTTTCTTGCCGACCAGAGCGGCCTCGTCGAGGTCATGCTGGAGCTCGATGAGGAGTCCATGGTGGTGAGGAGCGTGACACCGACAGCCGCGGCGCTGTACGGCCCGACGTCGTTGGCGGGAGCCGGGGCCCTGCCCGGGACGCACACGCCGGGAAGCGGCCGGAGCCTGAGCCGGAGCTCGTCGACGTCGTCGCAGATACGCAAGAAGTTAGCGTGGCTGAGGTCGCCATCCCCAGCGCCGGCGCCGCGCCTCCCACCGGCCGCGCCCGAGCAACCGCCACGGGAGGCGGCGATGGCCGCCCGCGAGCGGCGCCGCATCCAGGCGCGGCTGAACCGGTCGAGCTCCGGCGCGAGGCGCGCCCTCAAGGGCCTCCGGTTCATCAGCCGCACCACCGGCTCCGCCGAGGCTGCCGAGCTCTGGAGCCGCGTCGAGGAGCGCTTCAACGCCCTTTCCCACGACGGCCTCCTTGCCCGCGATGACTTCGGCGATTGCATCGGTAGGGCGCACCGCGCACAGCCACTCACGTCAAGCTCCATCCTTTCCAATTCCATCCCATGGCGCTCGATCACGCGATGACGACGACGCGGCATTGGTACGTGCTTGCGTGCAGGGATGGTGGACTCGAAGGAGTTCGCCGTCGGCATCTTCGACGCTCTGGCGCGGCGGCGGCGGCAGGAGCTGGAGCGGATCAGCAAGGAGGAGCTCTACGACTTCTGGCTCCAAATCTCCGACCAGAGCTTCGACGCCCGCCTCCAAATCTTCTTCGACATGTAGCTTCCTCTGTTCACTTCAATCTGGCCAAATTTCTTCAAATTTTGATGCTTTTTTACCTAGTTCTTGGCTCAAAACGAGTTTCAGGGTGGACTCCAACGTGGACGGGAGGATCACGAGGGAGGAAGTGCAGGAGGCAAGTAGACTCTTAGTACTCGATTAATCACTTCCCTGATTAACTTAACGAGTCAAATGTTGTGTTATTGCTTCTAAACCACTGGACAGTAACATTTTAGAAGCTTCCATCCGTGCATCTAACGACATTACAACCGCCATAACTGTCACTCTCACCGGATGGCCATCATCACGCTAGGCCAAAAATGATTAGCATCACCGATCTGGTAATTAATTAACTTTAATCGGATGAGTGGGGTTAAAACAATGTTTTTTTACAGCTGATCGTGCTGAGCGCGTCGGCGAACAAGCTGTCGAAGCTGACGGAGCAGGCGGAGGAGTACGCGTCGCTGATCATGGAGGAGCTCGACCCGGAGGATCTCGGCTACATCGAGGTGAAGAGGACGTTGTTGCATTTTCCGTACACCCGTACATGTATTCGTACAAATGCACGGGGTATTTGACTCGCCGTGTACGGCGACGGCGGCGTGCAGCTGTGGCAGCTGGAGGCGCTGCTGCTCCAGCGCGACGCGTACATGGACTACAGCCGGCCGCTCAGCAGCGGCAGCGCGGCGCAGTGGAGCCAGAACCTCGGCGGCGGAGGAGGAGGGCAGCAGGGGCAGGGACAGGGGGCGGCGGGGTGGAGCGGGAGGAGGCGGTGGAGCCTGAGACGAGCGGCGGCAAGGGCGCAGGTGGCGGCCGAGGAGAACTGGCGGCGGGCGTGGGTGCTGGCGCTGTGGTTCGCGGCCATGGCGGCGCTATTCGCGTGGAAGTTCGTGCAGTACCGGCGGTCGGTGGCGTTCCGCGTGATGGGGTACTGCCTCCCGACGGCGAAGGGCGCCGCCGAGACGCTCAAGCTCAACATGGCGCTCGTCCTCCTCCCCGTCTGCCGCAACACGCTGACGTGGCTCCGCTCCTCCTGGGCCCGCTTCTTCGTTCCCTTCGACGACAGCATCGCCTTCCACAAGGTACTCCTCCGTACTTTTCCTCTTGTTCCCACCGCCCGGAGAGAAGAAGGCCCAGGTCGGGTACTTGGGATATCGCCGCCGGCGCCGGCGGCCGGGATTGTGGGACACTCATCGCGCAATCATTGGTCGTATCTGCACCGTGGGCCCGGGTGGCCTCGGATGTTGTGCGGCTCGGCCCATGCGGTCGCAAAGGCATGTGGGGCCGTGTAGGTATTGCGTACTTCGTCCTCCTGGTGGGCCCAGGCCCAACACATGCGGTCCAATCAGAATCGCGGATTTGTATCATGACCGCGGAATGCGAGGGTACAGAAGATCCATGCGCGGTCAAAACACTGGTCGGATAAAAGTCGCCGGACCGACAGGACTTCCACTGTGCAACTGTCATGTGGGCCACAGTAGCATACCTACATGCCACGTGTCTCACTGTCCCCACCTGCATCATCTCCTTGTCTTTTTAGTTTTTTTTCAATTAGTACATAATCATCTGGAATGTCGAGTGCTAATCTGAATCAGTGCACCATTTCTAATTGCAATTAGTGCATTTAGTATGTTAGTTGCTAATTGCAAAAAAATCTTTTTTTCACTGCATGCTGCAGATCATAGCGATGGCAATCGCGATGGGCATCTGCACGCACGCGGGGACGCACCTGGCCTGCGACTTCCCGCGGCTGATCGGGTCCAGCGACGAGGAGTACCGGCTGGTGTCCGGCTTCTTCGGGCCGGAGAAGCCGACCTACCGGGGCCTGCTCGCCGGCGTCGAGGGGGTCACCGGGATCGTGATGGTGGTGCTCATGGTCTTCTCCTTCACGCTGGCCACGCGGCAGCTGCGGAAGAGGGAGGAACGCCCGGCGGC
>KE370909.1:97936-110822 GCA_000418225.1 Zizania latifolia
ACGCCCGAGCAGATCCAGGCCGAGGCGACGAGGCACGCGAACCGCTCGTGTGCGTCTGATGCGGCCGCGGCGAACACCGCCACCGCCGGGTCGTCGTCGCAGCGGGAAGCGACGACAGCCCCGGCACGGTCGACCAGCAATGACACGGCTGTGTCAGTGCCGTCCACGGACGGCGGCGCTGCCGCCTACTACGCTGGTGGTGGTGATGATGGTGATGTGATTGACTGGTCATTCATGGATGCGTTGCCGGCGACATCAGCGTCACTGGCTAGGAACAATGCCGACCTCATCCCGGCCATGGATGATTTCATGTACGGGTTCTCGCACCCCGTGATGCTGCTGGACGAAGAGGAGGAGGAGGATGTGATCGACGGCGACAGGGATCAGACATTTTTCTCCGTCGACCTGTGGATGTTTTGATCCTATAATAGAATGCTAGCTCTAGCTACTTGATACCCAGGAACAGAAATATAATATATATGTTGCTACTACCTCTTGGCAAGCAACGACATTGTTAGCATTCACCTGTATAGATACACATCATACACAATTGTAGTATTGTGTGTAAGTAGGGTTGCAATCGTTGCATCCATTGTTGCAGATTCTTACCTATACTCGATGTGCTAAGAAATTAAAATGGATGATTGTCATCCGATCCTAAGACAGTCAATTGAGGATTCAACATCTAATGTTTCATTTGCACATGGCCTCAAGTCTCAAGGAACGCATATCAATGCCGTATATACTGAACTCTAGTGTTGTAATAAATTAGAACGAAATCACTACCGGAAACAAAGGCTTCATCGAGTGTCGAAAAGTTTGCCGAGTGTATACCAGTCTAAGGGCAAGAATTTTAAAAAAGTCTAAGGGCAAGCACAGTGTCACGCCAAGAGGAAGGGCTAAGAGACTTTAATTTAGCCTCCTTAGAAGAAATTGCATATTAGCTAGCTAGGTGTGTATTGAGACTAGGGTTAACACAAAATCGTCAGCTCGCCGGTTAGGGGATGATGAGAGATAACCATATATGAGAGGAGAGGGAGGGGTGATGAGTCTGCATACAAGGGCCTAGATGGCATGCTCGGTACGTTTTTGTTTTTGTTTAATAGGATACGGGCCTGCTTCTTTTAATTAAGAGTAGGGAGGAGTACCATTATTCATTATATCAAAAACTTGGAAAATCTAGCCTCGCTTCGATGGTAGTTAGTGAGCTAAAAAAAACTTAGCTCCACTCGCAAAGGGGATTGAGAGGAAGAAAGAGAGCTCAAGATTCAAGTCACTTAGCACAAATTAAACCTAAACAAAGATTTAACACTCTACAACATCTGAATATATAGCCCTCATACATGCATGCATGATGCATCATCATTCACCTTTTATTTTGAGACTTTGCACATTGATCGTGCATCATATTGATCACTACCGAAAATAGTGGTTTCGCCGAGTACCAAAGGGTTTGCCGAATGAATTTCCTTAGGCACTCGGTGAAGCGCATGTTTTTACCGAGTGCCCAAGGGAATGCGCTCGACAAACCCTTAGATATTTGACAAAAAATTCAAAATATATTCGGCGAAAAAATGCACTCGGAAAAAAATCGACAAATACACTCGGTGAAGATTAACTCTCAGCAAAAAAAATCGACAAAAAATCGATAGAAACTAATGGAGCCCGACGGTGTGACGGTGGTTTGCCGAGTGTCACTAACGGATACTAGGCAAACCCTAATGATAATAGTAAAAATGTCTAAAATTTACTACTACTAAATTAATTTAATTTTGATAGCTAGGGCACCAAACCAAAGCAGCCTAGGAGACCCACCCTGGTCTCTAGCTTGTTTACGGATGAAAAATGCAATAAACAATCGCAAACATATAGTGTGCAACTCGTGCGCTTTTGTGGTTTCAAATTGTTAAGTAGGTACACACCTCGTGGCCTGAATAAACAAACAGGCCTGAAGTCCTGAACAAAACGTATAAAAATTATTCAGTACAACAGCTTGGATGCTCGGGAAACTGACCCTGTGTCAACAGACAGGGGCCCCCATGCTTCAGTGACTGAACTGCTGGATCCAAGCTAGTATCAAAACATCCACTTGAGTGTTCAATATATGTAAAGATGGATGAGAAAGAGAGCAAGTTAAAGATACAAAGCAGAGAGTATAACTAAAGAATAACGCACGCACGCATGCTAGGGTTGCCACTTGCCAGCCGGAAAGCTAAGCTAGCTGCAACCTGCAATCACACAAGCAGCAGCTCGCAACTGCTCCAATCACGGAGCTAGCTTAGGAGGCACCCACTGGCTGATGGATCTGACAGGCGAAGAATAAACTAAGCTAACCACATCGTCAGGTTCCAATGCCCTAGTTAGATGACTAGATCCCGTGGGGAAAAAGCTATATGAACATATGACGACCGTATATCGCATGTGGAAAGAAGGTCTAGTGGGTACATATATATGGTCTGCTTGCTCGAGTTATAACTTATATAACTTATAGATAGGTTTGGATTTTAAAACTTAGTTCTGAAATTAGTTTAGGAATTTATTTCGTTGTTTTTTCTATTATTCAGCAGTCTTGTCTTTTAGACATCTAAGAATACAAGTCTTACTCTTAACCTAGTTTTTGTTGCTAGTTTACGTGTGTCTTCAGCTTATAATCTAGGCAGAATAAGCTCATCTCCAATCAACCCATCAGAAACTTGTGGCGAAAAACGATAAGTGGTCTATTTATGATTAGTTGATTGGTTTTTCTTCTGTATAATAATTCACTTTTATTTCAGCCATATATATTGGATCTAAGATAAGTAGAAGCCGCATGCAGTAGCTAGCTAGAACGTCCAAACGAACCTTTCAAAACAACACTAGGATCCACTAAACTCCCCCACACAGTCCTTTAATTTGTTCATGTCATCCTCTCCTTTTGTTCAATTTTACAAGATATTAGATACTTCATATTGTAAATTTATGATTTTTCTTTGTATGGCCAGCTCCCTTTAGATTTGTTCATCGATATATATATTCCACTGAGTCTCATTGTTGTTCTTTTTCGACGACTCTCCCAGCTCTAAGGATTCCTCATCACCTTTGAGAGGGCATCAATAGATCAAGCGATGCGTAGATTCATATGTTCGTCGACAGCCAGTTTGCCGAGTGTAGCACTCGATGAATGCTTTACTGAGTGTTTTTAGAGATTCGTCGAGTGTGGCACTCGGCGAACCCCTGTTTTCCCGTAGTGGAAACGACGTTTTCGGGTCTCAATTAAATGAGTTTGAAAAGTCTGATGCAACAAAGCAAGCATGCGTTTTGCATAATTAACGGCTCTCGGTTTAATTTGGGTGTATACGGTAGAACGTTGGAAAGAAATTCAGTGGCCCTAGTTAAGGGTGCTAATTGCTAGCGATCCAGTTAAATAGACCGATATAAATTTGAGCCAAATCAGCCCACAAACATATGGAAAAGTATGGTGTCTTCGGCCCACCATTTTATCGGCCACTTGAGCCCAGTTCGCTGAGAGAAAGCGCAGCCCATGAAGGCCCATAATAATTCGGATCCAAATCGGCCCACAGAAATCTGGGTCTAGTTTTTATTTTTACATTTATTTTTTTCAATTTGCAGAAATAACCAACTGTTTAAAAAAATCACAGAAATCTAGGCTTGGACCACCAGAATTTTGACACGAAGAACATTGCAAGGAATTGGTTTCAACCATGGGAAGGTGTTTTAATCTTTTGAGGGCGTATGTTCTTGTTTTATGCATGTTGCCCAAATAATAATGATTTTTTAAAAAAAGTTAGAAACATAAAAGATCATGTTATACATCCCTCTAGGAGCATATATGGTTAAGCTCCATGTGCTCGGTGTAGTGGCAGAGTCAAGATCTTTCTAAGAATATGAATCTAAAACTATATAGACCTCTTTGGTAGAGCTCCGGTTCCAGGATCTTTGCCTTACGGAGCCGGAGCTCTACCAAACGGACCGAATCCACGTAGATTCGAGCTATAGCAAATAGATTTATCATCCAACCAAATACTTTCAGACCAATACAACATAATAATTAAACAGCATAATGCATAAGTGTAATATTGTTTATCTATCATCTACTCCTCTATTCCAGGATTTTAGGAGCAGATCAACTCAACAAAACATTTTCAGACCAACTCTAGATCTTACAGGATCTAGATCCACACGAATCCAGATCTAGGATCTAGAATTCAGAATCTGAAACTCTATCAAACAGACCATATATATATATCGGTCACACAATGAAATATGACTCTTCTCAAATTTGAAATGGTTAAAAGCTGATGATATAGTTTGCTTCAGGATAGAAGTGAATATATCACCGCATTAACGAATTATATGTACACGTGTTCATAGTTAGGATTGTTAATATTATTTTCTCAATGTGTGGAATAAGGGTCCACAAATTGGTGAATTTTTTTGCTTGAAATTAGAGAATTTTTAGTTTTTGAACTGGCATAAAAAAAGCTTAATTTCTATATGTTTTGGACAATTTCGATATTTTTGTTCAAAATTTTTACCCTCAAAAGAAATTACAAACCGTTGGCGTAGATCAAATTTGACTTTGTATATTTGCGAAGAGATTTGTAATATAAATCTGCATTGCCTACATAAGTCCATCTGGAATTCGGTTCAAACGTTGATGTTACATGGAAGAGTTTGGTCATGCCAAGCAAAGCATGCATACCCACCGTGCACTGAGAGAAAAAAAAAGACCAAAGAGAAAAAAACGATTAAAAATATTTCTAAAATATTTTACTATAAATATTATTTCACATATATTTAAAGTAATATTCTCTATGTGCATAATTAAATTTAAATAAAATCATATTAAAATATAATATTTTTTGAATCGGTCACTTCAACTATTAAATCACGATTAAACCGATAACTATGAAGTCCATAACCTGTTTACTCACATGTGATTCATCTATCCTATAACTTAAGATTAGATTTAATATTTAATCATAACATGTTTACTCACATGTACTCCATCTATCCTATAATATTATAATTTAAGATTAGATAACGAATCTAGATAGTAAGATTGATTATAATATTATGGAATGAATAGATGAAGTATTTTTTTATCACCGCTGGCATGATCTTTGACTAGTCCTAATTTGGCAAGTCGCATGCGAGCCAAGCATTAGTTGCATGGCATAATCCGAAGACCTTGGTTGGAAACGTGCACGCGCGCACGAGTCTTCCTCCCCTTCCCGCGCTTTTCCCTCTTCCTCCGAGTATTCGTCGTCGTCGGCGACGGTAGCTGATCGAATTATTCGTCCATGCACGCACGCACGCACCCGCCGCGCGGGGCAGAGATGATGAACGGGAACGCGGTGGATGAGCTGATACGGCGGCTGCTTGACGCGAAGAAGAACAAGGGGACGACGTCGTCGTCGGGGAAGAAGGTGCAGCTGAGCGAGGCGGAGATCCGGCAGCTCTGCGTCGCCGCCAAGGAGATCTTCCTCTCCCAGCCCAACCTCCTCGAGCTCGAGGCCCCCATCAACGTCTGCGGTACCATTGCATGAACGCATGCATGATCTGTTCATTAATTCTTGAATCCATTATTGATTTGGGAGGTGGATGAAATGAAATGCGTGCAGGCGACATCCACGGGCAGTTCTCCGATCTGCTCCGGCTGTTCGAGTACGGCGGGCTGCCGCCGAGCGCCAACTACCTGTTCCTCGGCGACTACGTGGACAGGGGCAAGCAGAGCATCGAGACGATCTGCCTCCTGATGGCGTACAAGATCAGGTACCCGGACAGCTTCTTCCTCCTCCGCGGCAACCACGAGTGCGCCTCCATCAACCGCATCTACGGCTTCTACGACGAGTGCAAGCGTCGCTTCAGCGTCCGCCTCTGGAAGCTCTTCACCGACTGCTTCAACTGCCTCCCCGTCGCCGCCGTCATCGACGAGAAGATCCTCTGCATGCACGGCGGCCTCTCCCCGGACCTCGAGAGCCTCGACCGGATCAGGGAGATCCAGCGTCCCGTCGACGTCCCCGACCAGGGCCTCCTCTGCGACCTCCTCTGGTCCGACCCCGACCGCGAGAGCTCCGGCTGGGGCGAGAACGACCGCGGCGTCTCCTTCACCTTCGGCGCCGACAAGGTCACCGAGTTCCTCAACAAGCACGACCTCGACCTCATCTGCCGCGCTCACCAGGCAACCCTCCCTTCCCCCACCTCCGCGCTAGCTAGCTGCTCCTATCCATTGCAGAAATCTTCTTAACCTTGAAACCTTTTGCTTTCTTGGCAATGGCGATATTGGAACAAATGGCAGGTGGTGGAGGACGGGTACGAGTTCTTCGCGGACAGGCAGCTGGTGACCATATTCTCGGCGCCCAACTATTGCGGCGAGTTCAACAACGCCGGCGCGCTGATGAACGTCGACGCCAGCCTGCTCTGCTCGTTCCAGATCCTCAAGCCGTTGAGAGGCAAAACGCAGCCGGATTGACGAGGAAGAGATCGACGCCGGCTAGCTGCCGATCGGACAGAGACATTGGATTATAGACGGAGGATCGTAGATTTGACTGCACAAAACTCTCATTTTTTTTCAGTCGATGTTTGGAGGATGGATGATCCAATCCAACCTCCAGTTCCTCTTCTGAATCCTTTGATTGTAACCGATTCAATACGTGTATAACTGTATATATAAGCATATAGTTTCTGCAATGCTCAAGAGTCAAGCCTTAATCCTATACATGGTCATGGAAGGATCAAAATGTTACTATCTGCAACTGCAGTTCTATGGAGGTGAAATCACAAACACCATCAGCATCACAGCAAGTGCAAAGGGACAAATCTGGCCACAGGACATTTCAAAAAAAGGTGATCAACAGTTTCATCAGCTGCACAAAACTGACATTTGTTATCACCCTTCCTCCAACCTCTTTTTATTAGGTTATCTTCTGTGAGAATACTATTTCTAAGCTATAGCTAAATAAAAATTTTGATCTTTAATGGGATCTTATACTTCCACAGCTTCTTAAAGGGGTAAGCCACTTCTTGTAGCTTTAAAGCTTTATGAAAGGAGTGCACAGTGAAGGGACCATTTTTTGTTAATCTCCAAACAACTCTTATCTTTAGCATCATTCAAAGTGATAGACTGACATTCATTCTTCATTCTATTCCAAAGAACCAGCTTATCTCCCACCAGTTCTCTTCTAAATGTGAGGATTCCCCAGCCAGAATTCTTCCATTTTGCCACTGTAATATTTTTTTGTCAAGGTGATATTACACAGGGGGCATACTTTGAAGCTAAATGTTGTTCTCCTAACCAGCAATCTTCCCAAGGGTGTTCTCAGTTTCTCACCATTTCCAATTTTTTAGGTACCCTCGTTTTAAAAGCAAATATATCAGTACTTCAAACTTGAGCACTAGGAGAATGTGAGAACTGATAGCAGCAATCAGAAGGAAGATGCCCCTGACGAAAATCTTCAAGAAGGAAAAAATTAAATGATGCTTGTGATCGAAAATTTACAATGAGAATGCTTACTTTTTCGTTATGAACAACTTTTTGTCAGTAATCAAAGCAATCACAATGTGAATCCTTTATTCTTGTTTTCCTCTCTTTAGGGGAAAAAAGTTCAGCTTTGGGCCATCCTCCCAACCATTTATTATGCAAGCTCTTTGTCTGACGAAATGAAATATATAGCAGGATAACTATGAAGTAAGTGCTGATAAATACCCAATGGATAATAATACTGGCCATGACTCTTAACTCTTAAGATGTTTACAAGATCAAGTGATATCACTATTCACTAGCCCATCATCTTATCTCATCGAATAGTCGACAGTTTTGTCAGTACTTCCTCCACTGTAAAATAGAGGAGGATGGTCATTTTTCACATTGGCATGACTTTTACCAATTGTCCATTCCCCCAACGTTAGCTGAAAAATACATGTTATTGCAGCAAATTAGGTTGTTTTAATCTTTAGAAATTGGAACATTTCCAGCTTGACTGTTCATTGATCAAGAAGCCAATGCATAGTTGCATAACTACTGCACTCTGCTTGCAACTGTCAGGCTGTGTCTATTATCAGTGGAACAGTGGCATCAGATTTAAACGCAGTGCAAATCTGAGGAAGAAGATTCTCTCAAGCAGTTTAACAAATGACATGTGTGGTGTATTCTCAGTATTAAAACACGAGCCGTTGCAAAAGTCAAACCATTGCGCTCATCTTCAGATATGTAACTGTCCATGCGCTACCTAAACCTACAAGCAACTTGTAACTTGTGTCACACAACTTATCCTTCATTTTAGTAGTGGAAGTGAAACGCTACACAACACACTGGGCTATATTATAAGCTCTGTAATGCGACAGCACACGGTTGTTTAATGCTTGCCCGTGCAGCCTAGAGATTTGCAACTTTTTGGTGTGGTGGGCTGCTAACATTAAACATCATGTTGCATTTCGCACAGCTGAAAAGCATAACTGAATCACAATTTGGATGCCCACTTGTCAAATTGTTCACCAATAAGCTTACCTGAATAATAATTGATCAAGCATGCACTCTGAAGAATCGTCATATTTGTATTCACATTGGAAGCCATCAGCCATGTAGTTGATACATTGATCAATAATTCAATAAGAACGTGATTGTGGTGATCCTTGCCTGCTCCGGTGTTCTAGAATAGCATGAACTTCTTAGCAATTAATTTGTAGATTCTTCGGTTACTAGCCCTTTGTAGATTCTGTAGGGGCTATGTTACATTACAACATTTACCTTACAAGAGTAATACTTTAAATTAATCTAGACCATTGATTTTAGTTAGGATTAAAACTAAACTAAAATTAAAAATACTTGGTAACCAATAGATAATTGAAAAGTCTGCACAGAAAATTAGAAAATCAATGCAGAAAACTGAAAAGTCTACGTAGAAAAATCAAAGGTGACCTATTACTTCCTAGGAGGTAATAGGTTAGCATATTTAATCTTAGCCATTAAATTAAAATAAATAAACGGTTCATAATATTTCTGGTGTACCGTAAAATTTGCATTCTATAATTAATCTGTTTCCTTTGCTTTGTTACATTCAATACAATGAAATTTGCAGGGTAAACACAAAACTCTTGCTAGGGTTGATGTGAAATTGAATGCACGCAACTTCACAAACATAAGTTGGCAGACAACAGTGATGCATTGCAATTTGCATCCCAAGTCAATTGTCTGAAAAACCAAGCATTTTCCAGACGGCAGAGTTGGTAGCTGAATGATTGGTGGTGCCGTGCTGTATCTACCACTCTATATGCCCTGAAAAAAAGAATGAAACGGCGTGCGTTTGACATTGCGTCTCGCAGCACGCACGCAAGCAACGACAGTGATCAATCGTTCACACACGATTTTCTTTGTGGAAGATACTTCATGTCAGGTAACGAAAAAGCAGGCATCAACACCATGTCTTCCACATGTGTTATGTGTTGAGCACCGAATAATCTCGCTAATATTCGCTCTGGATATAATTAAGAGTCTGCATGTCGTTGTTGCCGGGCTTGGATATGAGTGGAGTTCAGTAATTTCAGGGGGAGAAAACGATGTCATTCTCGCAAAGTGCAGTGCACGATGATTCACATCAGTATTCAGAGGTGACACGCCACATTTTGTGCCCTTGTTCCTTGTTGGAAGCTACAGAATTGCTGAGGTCAAAAATTTTAACCGGTTCCAGTTACCAGGTTTCAGCGGGAAGCCATCTCTGAATATTTCTGAACTTTCTGAACTACGAGCTTGTTTCTGAATATTTCTGAACTCTGTCGCAGACAGTTACTCATGTAGTAGAGCTGGAGTTAACGTAAGTAATCAGATATAATTTTTATTAAACGGGTAAACGCTGAAGCTAATTTGAAATTTGACTTTTTAAAATCAAGAACAACTAGGTGACTTTTTAATATAAACGCAACAATCAAGAACAGTTATATACTGCCTACTGAAGCGATGAAATTAAATTAGGCACCTGGTAAACGGCCAATTCAGCATTTCCAGTGTCTAGCCTGCAGCTGTACTAGGAACGAGTCTTCGCCGAATTTCACAGCGGCACGGAGCAAAACAAGATCGACTTTGTTTTCGAGAGTCGAGACGATGAGTTGTCAGCTCACATGCTCGGCAGATAAACTCAACGATCACTGAGAGTGAGATAAGATCAGTCCTCATAACAATAACATATGCAGCATTACTCGGTTCACGGCTGGCTGCTAGCTGCTAGTGCTAGAAACCTCAGCTCAGCTCAGCTCCCAAGAGAATCAAAGTGTACGTAATAATCCTCTCGCGATCTATGTGACCAGTAGAGGAGTTTGCTCAGATGAGGATTGAGGAGGCAGATGGAGGCAGGAGGCTCCGGTGATCACGTGGCAGCATGCATGCATCAGCTTAGCTTCTGCCGCCGTACGTGCGTGCTCGCTGGAGCCACCGGGACATAGCAGGGACAACGGCGACAGCCAGGCGAGACGCGCGCGCGCGCGCATCACCGCGACGGCGAATAAACTATGGCGTTCGCGCTGACCATGGACGGCCGAGACCGCGTCGTCGGTTCATCGCCCCCGGCGCCGGCCGTCCTAGAATCCTAGATCGAATCTATCCATTACATTCACGGTTGGCAATTGGTATCAGTCAGGAGAGGTGCAGAAAACGGAGCCGCCGCGCGCTGTTCGATCGCAACCTCCTCGCGATCGAGGCAGTAACGCGTGGTGGGGAAAAGCTGGCTGAATGATTGGGCGAGGGGGACATGGCGATGGTGCGCTGCAAAAAGATGGCAGACATGACGGTTGAACACGCTTGGGTTTAGCCTGAATCTGATGGTTGTACCACTGTTTAATTAGCAGATGGGAAGCCTTAGAGCAATCCCAGTCTCGAATAAAAGAGAGAGGAATGATGGGCGGTATCATAAATAAAAGAGAGAGGACTATGGTGATGTCTTGAATAAAAGAGAGACTAAGACACTATCTATAGATACTACCTTCCTAATAGATAGTTTCTTTAAAAAATATTTTTATCTAATCATCTATCTTCTCTCTCCTTCCTTTTCCAATTCTCTTCTTTGTTTTTCTTGATTTTCGTGAAGAGCTGATTCTTGCACGAGACTCAGTTTTTATGATTTTTCCACTCTCTTCTCATTAACTTACTTGATACATCAGCTTTTTGTTTATATGATAAAATATTTAATATCATAGACACTAGATGATATGAAGGGTTAGAAATGCCCTTATAAACTTTTTGAGGTAGGTTATGATCCCTTCGATCAACATCAGACGTAACAATATTAACTACAAAAACTATCAAAGATTATTACAGGCGACGAAGGCTAACAGAGATGATAAAGAGAGACGGAAGCTACCGAAATCAGGAAAGATACTAGTGGGCTCTGTGAGTGGCACCTAAGACTCATATGCCAAAAGTTTTACCAAATGATATATGTTATTTATAATTATTTCTGTGATTATAATATGGATGTAAAATGCTTGATTTGTCCAATTTGTCCACGTCAATTTTCGTCTCCGACTCTAAACCCTTAAATAGTAGAACCAGTGGGAGAACAGAGTCAATAATATTTATTGATAGATCATATCATATTTTTCGCACAATGCCCTTGATACATCACACTTTGTCAATTTGGTTTTAGCTGATGTATATGTACATTATGTACATGCACGTAATGTCACAAACTACACATACCACATATAAAATCAAAGCAACTTATATTTGGCTAAAACAAATTATATAATTAATCGGAGTGAGTATAAATCTTCACGCGAAGATCATATATCTATGCTTTTATAAATGCCCTGATATACACAAAACTACCGTTTGCCAATCTATTGTTGAGAGCGGTGTCACGTCACACAACAAAATCAGTTATTGTTGTCTCAATCCACAAATCTTATATTAAAACCTTACACACTAGGCATTAGTTTCTAAGTCCCTATCGTACCCAAGAGCAAAAAGGACATTTTTATATCTACTTAACGGTCAGGTTAAAACTAAGATTCAGGGACATCCTGAGACGAAGACCAAGCAAGATCCTCAACAGACGGCAGTCGCTCTCTCCGTACTGTCCAATTGAGATCTGATGGATATCCGAGAGAGGTTTTATGCGTAGTGAGATCCATTTTACAGTAGTCGAAAAGGACTTCGTACCGTCGGATCCCGATCAGACGGTGCAGGGAAGACGACTGCAGAGGGCAGTCAGTCCCTGAAGTCAGAGGAGCTGGATCCCTCAAGACTGTGTTTGGTTTAGCTTTTTTAATAAATTTTTTGGCTAGGAAGCTGAAAGCTGAACCAAACAGGTATAAGGGCCAAGTAGTTTTTTCAAAAGCAACAGCTTTTTCGTAGTATGAATTGAAAGCTGGGGACCCTAACTTCACAGCTTCTCAGTTTAACTTTGAACGAAAATTACATATCATACCATTACAACATATCGGTTCGTGTAAAATTCAAAAAGGTAATATTTTACGTGGTTCGTGTAAAATTCGAAAAGGTTAAATTTTAGTAAAATATATTATTTTAGTGTAATTCAAAAATGTATAATTTTAGTATAAACATTATAAAATTTCATTATTATAATGATTTACATGTAAAATTATATATCAATAATATAACTAAACACCAGAGGCTACCAAAATAAAAATCTATGGTTATTTTAACCAAATAGTTTCTCAACCTTTTTATACAGATTATAGTAACTTTTTTTACTGCTCATGGCTCACATTCAGCTCAACCAAACACATTGTGAGATGGAGTAAGAAAACCAGCGCTCCGCCGCTCGCCGCACAGAGCGGCGCCAGCTCGCCTCCCGCCCCGGCCCCGTGCGCCATCGCGCAAACCCACGCGCCGGTGCGCCCACACGTGCGGCACCCCGGATTCGCGCCGCCG
>KE370910.1:69203-84788 GCA_000418225.1 Zizania latifolia
CCACCGGCCGTCGCCGCCATCGCCCGGCCACTACCACCGAGCTCCCGTACAGGCCGTCGCCGAGCTCCCCGTCTAATTTTTCTGCCGCCACCACTCCTACCGTCCAATGCTTCCACTGCTGTCGAGCTCTCGTCCGGATCTGCCGCCACCGCTGAGCTCCTGTCCTGATCTGCCACCACCGCCTCTTTAGGTTGCCGACGCCCCTCCTGTTGTTGCCACCCCTCTTCCTCAATCTTTGTCTATTTCTCTCTTTCGCATACGCCCATCGCCCGACTTCCTTGATTGATGCAGCTCTCTCTCGCTGAAGCCCAAGCAGACCTGTCATCGCAGTCTTCGAGGTGGACGTCGACGACGGCGTGGTGAGCAGCTTGTCACTCTCCCCGGTGGTGTAGTTTTGGCAGGAGGTGAGGAAGGTACGGAGGGAGTCCTCGGCGCAGTCGTAGCGAACGACAGCGGAGGGGACAGCATGAGGCGACTAATACAGGAGAGTAGTGCCTGCGACAACAAGGAGGTATTTCCTAGGAGTTTTCGCGTGGTTCCTCTTCCTCCGTGTTCAAAATCTACGAAATAGGTTGCTAAGTGAGTTTATCTCTTCTTGCAGATTGATTGGTAAGCTGTGTTCTTGTGGATAACAGCTTGGGGAAGCATTTCTGTGGATTTTGAGTTGTCAAGAAGTAAGGCTTTCATCTATGATTGTTAGTTCTACAATAATAAGTGATCTCTTCTTATAGTTGTCAACTCCATGTCTAACAGAGTTACAGAGAGCCCGTTGTTGTTTTTTGTTAGTGCCTTACAAATTACTTTGTGGATCAGTATCGATCTTATGTTTCCTTAGCTACTCAAATTGTGAATTGTTCTTTGCAGGCAACAAAAGTACCTACAGAATCAGATGGAAATACCTACGTTTACTTGTGTTAAGGATAATTTAGTTCTAGTCCAAATTTATCCAAGGGCTTTGCTTTGGAAGTTGTTTTAATGATATTTAGGGCATTGGTGTTCACCTACATGACCCATTTTTCAAACATGGGATCTCCTTTCCATTTAACAATACAATGCAGCACACTTGCTTTAAAACTCTGATCCGGTAGAACTCCAATATGTTTTATGATATGCACTTAGTTTTATAAATTTGTTTATGTTTGGTCAATCTTCTCGCTCCAATCTGCATATATAATCTTTTGGTTAACTGTACTGCACCATTTAATTTTCATGGCTCTTGATCTGTAAATATTTAGATGCAAACAATAGCTTAATCTTATGGATGTTTTATCCTCTAGCATGTATTGGGAATGTCAACATTTTAGTTGTGTTATTTACAGAGTAACTAATGCCTTTTATAGAGGATGTAACTTCCTACATTGCCTGACATTGATGCCACATCACAATATGCTGATCCCTCTCATCTAAGTGTAGCCATTGGTTTTGATTTCAAATTTAAAGGAAGAGAAAAATTTAGTATCAGTGATCCTTTGAGCTAATACTGGATGTCAATTTTTTCACATGCAGATGGAGCACGGTGACCACGAGCACGATCATGCTACTCCCTTTGATTTCTTCACCCAACCGGCTACCATGGCATCGCCCGTCAATCCTATTGGTATGGAAAGCAGCGACCTCAACACACATGTGGCTGAATTCCCCCATCTGTCATCGTACAAAGACATTCTGCAATCCTTCGGTCTTGGCGGCACATTGAAACACAAATCTAGCGAAGGTGCATCATCTAAGGCGGTGATGTTGTTTCGCTAACCTCGCAGTATAGGACGTGGAGGTTCTCGGTCCACCGCCGCCAGAGCTAAGAGTGCTCCACAGACTTAGGTTATGGTCACTGCCGCTAGTGAGAGTAGTGAAAGTGCACCTCCGGGCGATGTAGGTGATGGACTAGAAGACGACGATGGTTCTTTTGGATATGATCATTTGGTGAGCATCAATGCTGATTTGTTGTTGCTATCTCGTTTCATTTCTGTTCGTCCATGTTAAACCTTTCACATGACTCAGCATGGTTTTCTTTTTATCTTCTGAAATCTGTTCGTGGCATTTTGTGATTTTTGTGCTATCATTGGGTATTAGCTACCAAGCATCATTTCTGAATTTTGAATATTGTGGACTTAAAATGAAAACTGATGTGTTTATTCTGATTATCATTTTGTCTATAAAGAAATGCTTAAGTAATCCATGTGTCGTATGCAAACTCTACTAGATGGGTGGGCCAGTTGATAAGACAAATTGGAGTTCAAAGAATACCTTTGTTTTCTGTGACATTTGCCTTGAGGAAAAAAGGACTGGGAATACAAACAAATTCTGATTATCAAATGGTTGTTCAATGTGGGGCAGTGGAAGAAAGTATAGAGTATTTTATGGCTAGCCAGTTGTTTGTGAAAGCCAAAAATCGCGAAATTTTCTTCAACTTTAGCACGAACGAGGGCAGGCATATTTGGTTGAAACGGTGGTATCAACTGAGGAAAATGTACTAAGTCTTATTTGGCTGAATATGAACTATGGAATGTCTTATGAATTGCTTTCATTACTTATTATATACTTTCTTATGAACTACATGATGGAACTGTTTATTGGTATGCTTTGATGTGTGTTGATTTGTGTTGGTATATGCATGGTTGATTGATCTATGTTGTAACTGTTTATAGATGAATTTTTCGTCAAGTGATGAGAAGGATGAAACAATTGAGTTTGCACATAAACATTTGAAGGTGATGCAATGATATGGTACCATTGCATGCATGATTGGTACGTACTACTACGACTCTTTCATGAATAAATTTAAGATGAGGCAACCCGAACTATCCGGATATGATTGGGTTAGAAGAACTCTTCAAAATCCCACAGCTTGTTTCAACATGTTTAGGATAAGTAGGGTACTATTTGAAAGGCTACATAACTTATTAGTGTCGACCTATGGCTTGACGTCATCGAAGAAGATGACATTGGTTCCCCTTAATCAATTAGATAAGCTAAAAACTGTTTTGAGAGATCAACCGAGACGATTAGTCAGAAGTTTCAAGAAGTTTTGGATAGTTTGTATATGCTATCAGCAGATATTATCAAGTCAAGATATCCTGAACTTTTGACAGTGCACCAGAGATTACAATCTCCATGATTTTCACCATACTTTGATAATTGCATTGGAGCAAGTGATGGTACACATATCCCTATTGTGGTGTCAGCTTCGAAGGTCCTTCAACATGTGGGTCGTCATAGGTACTCCACTCAGAATGTGTTGGCTATATGCGACTTTGATATAAGGTTTACATTTGCCATCACGGGATAGCTAGGATCAGCACATGACATGAGAGTTTTTAATGATTCAGTACGTAAATATGGCAACAAGTATCCACACCCACCTCTAGGTAAACACATAAGTGTTTTACTAGTGTATTGTTATTTAAAAGAAGCATATTTGTGATTATCATTAATAATTATTATTTTGTAGGGGAAGTTTTATCTTGTCGTTTGGACTACCCTAACCGTTATGGTTATCTTGCATCATACAAAGGTACGAAGTATCATTTGCCAGAGTTTTGACAAGGCCCAAGACCAATAGGTAAAAAGGAGGTATTCAATTTTGTGCACCCATCTCTTCAAAATGTTATTGAGCATTTATTTGGAGTTTTAAAGATGAAATAGATGATTCTGTTGGACTTACCAAGTTATCCAATGGCAAAGCAAAGTAAAATAATACTTGTATGTATGGTCCTTTACAACTTTATTCGAGAGAGTGCTATGGCTGATGCAGACTTTGATATGCATGACTGTGATGAAAACTACCTGTCTTTTTCAGAGTCGTCTTCATCTCAACAGAGGGGTACAAATACACATGTAGGTGACGAAGATCAAAATATAAATACCTTCCATGACAATATTACTAATGTTTTGTTTGCTAAACGAGAGTGATTTGTGAATGTTTTTACATCGGACAAATCATAAAATTTATACGGAGCCTGGAAAACGCTATACTGGTACTGTAGCAACGACACTGTAGCAAGTCGATTACTGTAGGGGCTAATTCAGCGCGGCTGTGCTGTAGCAGCTCACTGCAGCATGACAAGGCGAATACTGTAGCGTTGATGCTGTAGCGCTATTACTGTAGCAGATGCAAAAATGTCTTTCATTTATTATCCAAAGTATCAGACAGGTATAAACTAATTTTTAGCCAACTATTTGTTAGTTAGCTAACCATTAGTTTTAATATATCCAAACGGGCTTAGTTGCTTGTTAGTGCGAAAATTATGGTTATCAAACCAATAAGCACAAATCTGTTAACCCTGGATCTGGTAGCTACTGTCAGGACAGCGATGTAAAAACAAACCATGTTTCAAAAGATCACTGTGACAATACATATCTTGCTTAAGACGACGTACAGCTTACACGCAGTTATGGAAAAAATATGCAGTAAAGCGAGTTAATCAAGATTTTATTTTGTGTTGCTGTGGCGAGCATGTATGTGGGGAGATTGAAGGGGGGACAAATCAAAACGGGAGTGCTGCAGGAGTAAAGCAAGGCCCAATTACTGTGGAGCGCCTCGACCGCAAATGGGCCCACGAAAACCAATGGAAATTGGAACGCTGCCAATTGTAGCGATCCAATATTCCAATACGGGCCCGTCCATATGGGTCTAGTCTCACCGCCGCCGCAAAAGGAAGGGGTTTTTCCTCCGTCACAATCTCTCTCGTTACGGGCCTGACGAGCCAATACTCCCGCTACCTGGAACTGGTCCACAAGAACCATCGGCTGCAAATGGTAGCGATCCATGTGGGCCTTTCATGCTAGGCCCCAAATTTTACATGAGACGGTTTGGCACACCGTGGACCATAAAACACGGCCCACCACTTCCTTTCTACCTCTCTGTCTGTCGAGATGTTTTTTATCGTTTCAATTTACAAAAATATAGTTTCTTTTGAAAAAATTAAAAAAAGCTTTCAAATGCATTTGAAGGGCATTTTTAAAAGCTGCCCATCCAGAAGTTTCTTTAAACAGTTTTTAGAAGGACGTTTCATTCTCGCCGTTGAGTGCACGGACAGCACTGTTTTGGCAAATGCCGCCCACTTCGATAAATTTGATAAAATAGTGGTGAAAAAAATAATATTACGAAGTGGTAGGTAAGAGGTATCAAAAGAATAGTTTTTTATATACAAATCAAGTATAGGTAAGGAATTAAAAATAACATCTTTTTAGTCCAAAGTTGAATAATTAGAATATGTAATTTGCCTCTTGATGGCGGTGGGCGCAGCACGGCGAGTGGCCCCGCGTTGCGGATGGCACAACGAATAGCGTCGTGGATGGTGCACCGGTGGGTCGTGACGGCGCGAGGTGTCACGGGGCAGGGCCGCAGGGCACGTCAACAGGTCGTAGTCTATACGCGGCGTGGGCGGGCAGCACGGTTGGGCGACGCGGGCAGGTGACATGGCCTACGCGTTGTGGGTGGCAGCATGCCTAGTGACCGGCGTGACGAAGCGGCCAACCAAGGTGGCAAATCATGGCTAGGCCAGATGGCGTCCGGTGATGGTTGGGCGATGTGGCAGTGACCGGTCGGCTAGTCGACAAATTCGTTTGGTCAGTCGGCAGATTCAGTTGGTCGATTCGGTCGGTCGTTCGGTCGGTAGATCAATCGACCTGTCGACATATTTGATCGGCCAGTTCGTTTAATTGGATCTGTCGATTTATTGAGTCGGTCGATCGTCCGGTGCTTTTTATTTTCTTATTCGATGCAATAGATTCAGTTCTTTTATTCATCCATACACGTTGTAATCTAACAAATAGGCCGATCCAATGATGATCTATTTGTTGAGCAGTGAGCACGTGATGCGGGATGAAAATTGATGCAATGTCGTTTGGTTGTAGGTAGATCCAATCTGCTAGTATGGTATCTTACAGAGCCTTGTGGATGATGTGTTGATGAACCTCTGTTATCGGATGTAGTACAGATATTTCGGCAATAAAAAACCACACATAAAAATAATACATGTATAAAATGTAGAGGAAATCTTTTCTTTTTGTTAATCTAATTCATCTCCGTTTTATACAATGAGTTCTTAATTTTATATTTATAAGTAAACCTCTAAGAGATAAACTTAATCTTTAAATCTTTAAGATATATTTTTTTACAAATAAAATTAATCTTTAAGAGATAGAGATGAACATAAATTCTTCTCGTGAAACTCTCGGTTCAATAACATGCTCAACAGCCCAGCCCAACCCAGCCCATGCAACGTATAGGTCAGGCAAGGCTAGCCAGAACTGACGCCGAAAATGAACCGGACCAGATTAGTAGTCGTGCGTGGCACTGTCGAATGATCATTTGTTTTGTTGCTGCCGCCTGCCGACTTTTCCGCGTGAGATCTACATAGTCACGCCGAGCCGAGGCGTCTTCCACGCGAGTTCGACCCACTCATCCGCTGGGATCTCTCGGTGGGAGTTGACGCTTGGTTGGTTGGCAGCTTCAGTAGACGACTAGTCCGTGCGTTCCAAATGGGCAGAGAACGCCACGAAAGGACTGTTTCGAGACACGTCGCCACGTTGGAACTTTACGAGAAGCCGGCAGGGGGTCACGATCGGGGCAGTTCTGGGCATGTGCAGGACGTATGACCAGATCTCTAAATTATGCCAAATACCAATTTTCTTTTTATGATTCATTATAGCTTCGTAATCTAGTCGAGTTATTCGATCATATTAGAAATCCCATCAATTTAACACTCTGTTTCTAATTCATTATGATCGAAAACATTGTACACGTTATGAATAACTGAATATAATGAATATAAGATACTCTGTTATCTTATGGGTCTCGTGCCTCGTAGAGTTTGATTGGTGTGCCAAAATATACAGTAATTTTTTGATAAATATATACCCAATTGATGGCCGCAATCTCATACGAGAATTTCAAGCGTGTAGGCGGGTTGGGGAATGAACCAGCGGACCTGGATTTGTTCAGCCCCAGGTACTGCAGTTGCAATACTAAGTCATAAGCACGATGATGTAACTTTGCATGCTTTGAATCACTGTCGTTGCCCTCAGTTTGGGATTAAGCTAACCAGATTACCTAACATCAGCAAGGTCTAGCAATTAGCTTGGCTTAATAATGCTATAAAGCTTTTAAACTAATGCTGTATAGATATAGATGCTAGAACAATCCCCACACGTTGCCACAAAATATATACTGATGTTTTTCCTTGAGGCTATGTTTGTATTGCGACATGGATTGTCATAATCTCATTTAATGCAATAGCTTTTGAATATTTCACCATGTAGTAAATCACTTATATGTTAATCTGCGTTATAAATAATAACATTATTGAGATCTGAAAATATAGAACAATTTGTGAAGATGTAACACATGCATAATATAATTTATTTGAACATAATTAAATCTGTAAAACAAACTACAACGATCTTAAATTTTAAATTTCCACAATGAGTTAAAAAAAATAAACACATCATTCAATGGGTTAAAAAATAAACACATCATATCATGGCATCCACGAACCAACCAGTCTAACTTAGACAACCAAATAAAATATTATCTAATAATAGTACAGGTTTTTTGAAGTGTGAGATAAACAATTAGTAGGTTACCAATATAAAAAAGGAAAAAATGGTTGGTTCTTATTTAGAACGTAGGAATCCTAAAATGTAGAATAGTAAAAACGTAGGTCAACACATCCTAACTTATTGAATAATACAGGAAAAACCACAAAAAATTCTCAAAATATGTGTTTATACGACTAATAAGAAAAATATAGAAAATGTGGTATTAGACATTAATTTATTACATAAAAGGTAGAGAGAAAGGGAGTATGTGCATTAGAACCCAGAAGAAATTCTAAACATAAGGTTAAATCTCATGTTAGAATTCCAGGAAATTTTACTTTAGATTTAATTCCTCTAATTTTCCTTTATTCAGGTCTAGTTCTTACGGTAAGATTTCTGCAGGTGTTACAGGGAAAACATCTGTCCCCGAAAGACATAAAAATCCCGGTCAAAACCGGCGGTTCGGCATGACGACATCATCAACCCTACCAGCACGCCAGCACGCCATAGCCCATAGGCCCCGTATCGACCAACCGATACTGTCCCAAGCAATCTCCGGTCTCTAGAACCTTCCGGAGATCTCTGGAACACCGTCCCAACGCCCGATTCCCACGCCTGCCCCGAAGCCGCCGCCTCCGGGCGCCCGTCCAGATCGCATCCGACGGCGTAGCCGGCCTCCGAACATTCTAGAACACTTCCCATCACACAGATCTATAAAGTCCAGCTCACCTGTCGCCTCCATTCTCCTGTCCACGCACATCGATCGATCTGACGATCTCCTCCCCGCCCCTCTAACCGCTTAGATTTTTTCTTCGAAGTTTTTTTTTTCCTCTCTGGTTTTGCTCGAGTTGTCGACTAGAGATCATGGCCGGCAAGGGAGACGGCCCGGCGATCGGCATCGACCTCGGGACGACCTACTCGTGCGTCGGCGTCTGGCAGCATGACAGGGTCGAGATCATCGCCAACGACCAGGGGAACCGCACCACGCCGTCGTATGTGGCGTTCACCGACTCTGAGAGGCTCATCGGCGACGCCGCCAAGAATCAGGTCGCCATGAACCCCATCAACACCGTCTTCGGTAAGTAGATCGATCTGCTCGGGTTGGCCGTTCAATTTACCATTTCTAGTGAAAAGTTAGTAGTTGGTCAACCCCTGAAGTATGGATCTCACAGGATGCTCGGCTCGGCCAGTTAAATCTTCAAATTTTAGTGAAAAGCTGTTAGTTGATCGATCCGGCCGTGATGTATGGATCTGATCTGACACACGCGTTTCGTCGATCTCTTGTTTGCAGATGCTAAGCGGCTCATCGGCCGGCGGTTCTCGGACGCATCAGTCCAGAGCGACGCGAAGCTGTGGCCGTTCAAGGTGATCGCGGGCCCTGGAGACAAGCCGATGATCGGGGTGCAGTACAAGGGCGAGGAGAAGCAGTTCTCGGCAGAGGAGATCTCGTCCATGGTGCTCAACAAGATGAAGGAGACGGCCGAGGCCTACCTCGGCGGCACCATCAAGAACGCCGTCGTCACCGTCCCAGCGTACTTCAACGACTCCCAGCGCCAGGCAACCAAGGACGCCGGCGTCATCTCCGGTCTCAACGTCATGCGTATCATCAACGAGCCTACCGCCGCTGCCATCGCCTACGGCCTCGACAAGAAGTCGAGCAGCGCCGGCGAGAAGAACGTGCTCATCTTTGACCTCGGGGGCGGTACCTTCGATGTCTCGCTCCTCACCATCGAGGAGGGCATCTTCGAGGTGAAAGCCACGGCCGGCGACACCCACCTGGGAGGCGAGGACTTCGACAACCGGATGGTGAACCACTTCGTGCAGGAGTTCAAGAGGAAGAACAAGAAGGACATCAGCGGCAACCCGAGGGCGCTCCGGCGGCTGAGGACGGCGTGCGAGAGGGCGAAGAGGACGCTGTCTTCCACTGCCCAGACCACCATTGAGATCGATTCCCTCTACGAGGGCATCGACTTCTACACGACCGTCACCCGTGCCCGGTTCGAGGAGCTCAACATGGATCTCTTCCGCAAGTGCATGGAGCCGGTGGAAAAGTGCTTGAGGGACGCCAAGATGGACAAGAGCAGCGTCGACGACGTCGTGCTCGTCGGAGGCTCGACCCGTATCCCCCGCGTGCAGCAGCTCCTCCAGGACTTCTTCAATGGGAAGGAGCTCTGCAAGAGCATCAACCCCGACGAGGCCGTCGCGTACGGCGCCGCCGTGCAGGCCGCCATCCTCACCGGCGAGGGCAACGAGAAGGTGCAGGACCTGCTCCTGCTCGATGTCACTGCGCTGTCGCAAGGCCTGGAGACGGCCGGAGGCGTCATGACCGTGCTGATCCCGAGGAACACCACCATCCCCACCAAGAAGGAGCAGGTCTTCTCCACCTACTCCGACAACCAGCCCGGCGTGCTCATCCAAGTGTACGAGGGCGAGAGGGCGAGGACCAAGGACAACAACCTGCTCGGCAAGTTCGAGCTCTCCGGCATTCCGCCGGCGCCCAGGGGCGTCCCCCAGATCACCGTGTGCTTCGACATTGATGCCAACGGCATCTTGAACGTCTCGGCCGAGGACAAGACCACTGGACAGAAGAACAAGATCACCATTACCAACGACAAGGGCCGGCTGAGCAAGGAGGAGATCGAGAAGATGGTGCAGGAGGCGGAGAAGTACAAGGCGGAGGACGAGGAGCACAAGAAGAAGGTTGACGCCAAGAACTCCCTCGAGAACTACGCCTACAACATGCGCAACACCATCAAGGACGACAAGATCGCCTCCAAGCTCCCGGAGGCCGACAGGAAGAAGATCGAGGACGCCATCGATGGGGCCATCAGCTGGCTCGACAGCAACCAGCTCGCCGAGGCCGACGAGTTCGAGGACAAGATGAAGGAGCTGGAGGGCGTCTGCAACCCCATCATCGCCAAGATGTACCAGGGCGCCGGAGCTGACATGGCCGGTGGAATGGACGAGGATGCTCCGGCGGCCGGAGGAAGCAGCGGCCCCGGGCCCAAGATCGAGGAAGTGGACTAAATGATTTGTCACAGTAAACTTCTATTTGAAATAATTTGTCGCCTGTTCAACAGGGAACTCGCAGTTACTGTTCTGCAATATTTTTGGTACGGGCATGCATTATGGCCCTAATTTACTCTTTAAGTTTGTTCTGGATTATGGTTTAATTAATATACTAGTCGCTTAGCAACTTAGCATCCTACACTTATTTCTATTAATCTATTCAGTAGTTGTCTGATTGGAGGTTCATCTTTAGTTAGGTTAACTTCGGTAAAATTTGCTTTATGATGAGTAGTCCAACCCTCTCTTGACAACAAAAGCATCAGGTCTACAAATTGTACAGTAAAGACGTGGAATGCCAATGCAATAACGCAATATGGCATTTCATCTAAATTAGACATCTAAGAATGGCAGAAATAAACATCAATGAACCAACAGATGCTACAAGTTTTCATAGTTCGCATTTTTTTTCTGTTGATAATAAAAAAGATATAGCGTAGAAAATCTGGACATTAAACCCCATCTTTTCACTGTTCAGAGTTTTATCTGTTGATCTAAATGGACACGGTCAACTTGTGACGACTCATCAGTATTCAACAAAGGAAATTATTGTGAACGATCTACTCAAAGTTCACATCATGGTATCATACTAACATGCTCTTCCGGAATACTAACCTTGCAGGCTTGCCGCTTGCATCACATAAGGACGAGAGGAAGCTAACAACCAGATCTTGTTCTGATAAGAGTTCCAGGGTTTCCAGAATGTAGTAAAACAAGTAAAACATCCCCCTTTCATCCTAAACCGCTATAGCTCTTTACACTCTGTACAGCTTCTTCTTCCAATTCAACCAACATGCTGCAGAAGTCCTCAATATCCTTGGCCACTTCCTTGAACGAAAACCTGAACTCTTTCCAGTGGTACTGTCGTGGGACATTAAGGAGGGATTCTCTTTCAGGGACCTTAGCGAGCACATCGAATCCATGGTGGTCAATAGAGAGCAAGAGTGCATCCTTTAACAAAAGGCAGAGGATGATAGTCAATAGTAGTACAAGTGTCGAGCAGTGGGTCTTAATCAGAAGTTCAAAACACAAGAAAGATCTCCAGAAATAAGAGAGTGCATCAGGGTGTTATCTAGAACTCCAGATATATGATGATCACTTACCCTTGCAGTGACATTTAAATATTCAAAGCAGAAAAAGATAAGTGCTCTCCGTCTTGGGTCACTCCGGTTTATACCATCAATAAGCTTCGCAGAGAATGGCACTACAAAGGAGAGTATATATTTAGAAAGTGAATATTGTACTGGCGAGTGATGAATGAGATGATAAAGGAACAATTAATTTTTTTAGAGCAATCAACGAGCATCATAATCACATGTTGCTAAATTAACATGTGGAGGTACATTTAAGTGTAGCTGCATAGATGAATCAATCAAATAGAGAACTTACAAAGCAGATCTGCTTTTGGTGGTTCAAAGTTATCCAACTCAATATTGTGGCAGCTCCCAGAGGAATCTATATAGGCACATGAACTGTATAAAAATAATTCTAGAATTACAAATGGTGCTTGTAGATACTGACGTTGTTAACTACTAAAACAATTCCTGTGATGGCCTAAACAAATAAAAGCAAGGCAATGAACATCAGAACATCAATAAGTAAAGCATATATCACATACCGAATTTCAAACTTTAAGATACTGTAAGAACTCTTTTCATTGAGTACACTCAGGAGGCCTTCATTCCGTGATCTGCATGTAGCGCTTGCAGATGATAATATTGCTGACACTCCATAACTAGCTTCAGTAGCAGCTTTGTGCTCCTTAAGAATAGCTTTCTTCAGGCTATCAGCAATAACCGGAACCTTGAGCACAATATGTGAAACGTAGTCAGTATCACTTATTCACCTTGCAACCTATACCAAGCAATCCAGCATGCCTATCTATGTCTAGGCACTCTGAACATGTTTACCTTTGACTCTTTCATGAACAGGACATCACCAGTCATAGCAATCCGAGGAGGCAACTACACCAGAAAAGGCAAGATCACCACCAAAGGCAACAGAACTTATAAAGGAAAAGGCAATAGGAACAACTGCATAACAATTCTGGTATGTTCAGAATTTAGAGGACCTTGCCGAGGGACTTGAGCAAAGTCGTAAGGTGGCCAGGGATTGGGCCACACACTGAGAGAGACCCCCGCTCATCGATTACAATGTTCTATGGAATTGGAGATTTCAAACATGACATTCAATCATAACAGAAAGCAATATTAAGGATTAATCAATCGTCACAAGTAAAAAAACATCGGTACTAGAGGTACTAGAGCATTACAATGTTGTGCATGTCATTCTCGGGGACGATCAAGTAGGGTATGCCCTTTTGGACCATGTAATGCACCCTTGATGTGTAAATCTCCCCCTTGCTGCCAAAGAATCCAAAAAAAAAAGGAAAAACCGAAAACAAGAAATTGTTGATCTTTCAGGTTTCATTCACACCTCATACAAATGTACTAGAGCATTCACACATCAAGAGAGAAGTAGGAACCGGTGTGTGCACCTTCCTTTGGCGTCGGCCTTGATCGTGTTGAGGTGGGCCTCCCAACTGGCACCCAAGATGTTCTGCAAGGGGAATGTGGAACTTAGCGAGAGAATAATACTGGAGTTAGGAGGGAGCGTTCAGGATGATGGCGAGCAGTACCCGGCACTTGTCAGCGATTGATAGTGCAGTAGATTTGGCCTTTGCCATCGCCATGGCCTCTGCTGCAAGCACGCGTCAAAATAACTGCCAGATGCAGGATTTCGCCGCAGGCTATTCAGAGTTCCCAAAAAAATTTAATATAAAACGCAAAACGTTCGTAGTAGCAAGTTTTAAAGTACAAATAGTAGAACAAATGAAGTACAGATAGATCATGCTAGAGATATTCTCAAATCTCAAGTAGTTCAAACAAATTACGCAAGCAATAGGAAGCCACGTTAACCCCTCATCTCTTTGTGGAAACTCATATGGTGGATATATGGTGGTTCACATGGCCCTAATGCAATGACTTCAAACCTACTATCTTCTTTTTCTTCAATTTTCAAATTTCAAGCTCCATGATTGATTGAGTGATCAATTTAGATTCAAACCAGCGAACAAGGGGAAATGGATTGGGGGGTGGGGGGTGTTGAGAACGGGATTTGTTTCAAAATTATTACCTCTTTCTGTGGCTTATGGCCAGTGGCTACTGGCGAGGGGGCGAGCCGATGTGTGGAAGCGCGGAGACTGGAGGACCGCCGGGCTCTGTAGTGGATCCGGAGGGCAAGCCGCGGAACCGCCGGGCCGGCTGCCGCGATGGAGAGGCTGCGAGCGTTGGACGAGCGACAGTGTCAAGACCCGACAGGGCACCTCCGAGGGCCGTGTGCTAGCGGCGCGGCAGCGGAGGCCGGGGCGCAATACCGGGTCGGCGTCGGGCCGTCGGCGCGTGAAGTGTGCCCGCCGCGGTGGGCGGGCGGGCGGTGGCGGCGTCGGGGTTGGCTCGGCGGGAGTGATCAGTGATGGCAAGAGCAGCACGGAGACGGGGCTAGGGGTTAACATTGGTGGGCCGGCAGCTGTTCAGTTGGGCCGATGTCTTGTCGACATTTGAAATAGAAACAATTTGGCCAAAATTTGCCGGTTGGTTGGTTTCTATGGATTTTTTATTTGCGATAGAAGTCTCTTCATCATTTATCAAACCTCTAATCAGGTTAGTAGGAATCAGGATGTTAAATGCCTGGATTATTAGTTTGGTAAAAGAATGCTGATGTCACCAAACTAACGGTTAATAGGAGTGCAATGATCGAAGACAATAGAGTACCGTCAACCTTTTAAATGGTGATAAAACTCTAGTTGCCAAAGATAAAATTTAGTTTTACGATTTTTTAAAAAATAATCAAAAATATAATTTCAAATAAAAATAGAATTATTTAAAAAAATGGTGGTCTAAAGCAGAAAATGGCCTGGCTTCTCCGATCTCGAGAAACTACTCCGTCCTCCCGGAGACACGGCACCGCCTCCTCTGGAGTCCTGGACACGCCGACCGCGCCGCCTCCACCCTCTTGCCGGCTTCTCCGTTACGAGGTACGGGCGCATCTCCCTCCCATCCCCCAGTGTCCCGCGACTTACCTACCCTCGTGCCTCTCCTGGTTGCCCGGAAGCCAAGGGGAACGCCGGCGTGGACTGGCCCCGCCGGCGACTGCTGATCGATGCGTCTGCACCGTCGAACGACATTAGCCTGGCGTTTGCACTGGCGCTTTGATTTCCTTCCGCTCAATTATTTCTTCCGTCGTTGGGGAATTTCTGTGTTAATGGCTATGGCCTACCGGGCCAGCTCGAGCCGGCGCCTGCTACCTGTTCGACCGAATGCTCAAGAAGCCATACTAAGCGGCGCTTACATGTTATCGTTTTAGTGAAAAAAATTGGAACAACCCCACTCTTTGCTGCGCCATGGATTATTTTTAACTATTTGAAGATTCCGTAAATGTGAATGCTCAAGAAAAATTGCCTGTGTAGATTAATGTTATTAGTTACATCTCATGGGTGTTTTAAAAAATAAACAGAAGTTGGTACATGTAATTTAGGAATGTTTTAGACCACTTTGGTAACGGAAATCCATTTTGTGAATAGTAACATAATAGAAAAAGGAGATGCAGTTGATAGGATGAAGATGAAGTCTAAAAATGCAGTTTTGCCTCAGAATTGTGAATTCCCTTTTGATGAAAAATTTGAAAATGGTGGAAACTGTCCTTTTTATATGTGTGCTTTAGGGTGTGTTTGGTTGAGCTGTAGGTTCTGAAAAAGCTGATGTGAGCTATGAGCTATGGAAAAACTGCTGTAAGCTGTGAAAGTTAATGTGAGAGTAACTTTTCAAACATTCAATGACATAGTGGGTATTTTTTGTGAAATCTGGGCTGAGAAGCTGTGAAAGTTAGGATGGGAACAGTGGCGGAACCAGGATTTCCTTACGCCTATGGCTCGAAAACCAGTTCAGAGAGTAGGCCGGGGAGCGGCATAGGAGCCGG
>KE370911.1:18726-30090 GCA_000418225.1 Zizania latifolia
GCAAAACATAACAGCGAACCATATTAAACTCTGATACGAGTATTTCTGCAGTTGCTGACACGCAAGAATTTTATAATTAATTCAATTGCTTCCCTTCCTATCCTACATTCCTACGTACAGTAGCAGATAGCAAGAGAATGGTCACGTACCGTTCCATTCATCCTCGAGTTCTGATGTAATGGGAAGTGCCCTTTCCCTTGTCAGACATAATTGACACCTGACGAAGACTTCATAGCTGAAACCTAAGCTCACGAAGGCGGCAGGTCACCCGACGACACCAACATGGCGTCAGCTTTCAGTATGTACATGCTTCTCGTCAGGTCATGACATCTCAGTATCCACGAACATATTGTACGACCACATGATAAAGTCTCAGTCAGCGTAGTTATGTGCCAATAAGCAGAAATTTTACGCACAAGGCAAGGTGAAAATAATAAAAATGTAGAAGATTTAAAGGTGGATGTCCTTTGAATCAAAGCAAGTGCTAAGTACTAACCTCGTGTTGCACATTTGGCACAAGTAGGCAAAGCTCCCCCAAATAAAAACCCAAACCATTAATACATTTTGGGGTACCTGTTGGTCAAATATCAAATAAAAATTTATTTCAAAATATTTGAAGATGGCATGTCTGAGGGTTCCATTGAATGTCCAATACCAAATTCCAACACGGATGCAAACCCCAGTCACTATCCGTGAAATGCTTAGTAAATATTAACTGAAGGAAGCATCACGTTCGTTCAAACTGCATTGCACCAATCCAGCTGGGCAAGGGGCATAAATGTTCATTTCGAAAATACATTGCAATGCTTTTACAGGTATCAGTGGCGGGAGTTCACATACTGGATTCATTCTAACAGGATCTTAATAAGTCCTCAAACTTGTAGACGCGATCTGTTCAAGCTAATTGATGCAGGACCATGGTACTGGAATCGCCAAGAAGTGACTTGAGGTTGCAAATGCAAGCACATTTACTACAGGGAAGTTCAGTAGTAAACAAGTTGGCTCGTTTTGCTACCTAGGACTCGTAGCAGCCTCTTCGCCAGCCTGCAAATTGTTTAAAGAAGATCAGAAGCCATGAAATGGTGCAGGCGCTCTGTGAAGCATTACCTCTTGAAAGAAAATAGAGCAATACCGTTTTGGCCAGTGAATTGGCTTTCTCGTCATCAAAAGCAAGGGAAGCCAGTATTTTATGACCAGCTGACTCTTTATCTGACCATATCCCCAGAAGAAGATGATTGGCGGTTACCTCTCCATCATCACCTTAATCAGAATTCAAATCATCGGATAAGCTGAAGTAGCAATGATGCTTATATCATAGATTGGCAAATAAGGTAAAAGAGATGCGGAAGGCTATTCATGCTCAAATCAAGTGCATGAGCATCAACAAGCCGAAGTGTAATTTAGGAGGGTGCTGGCATAAAAAACAACTCCTCTTGAAGTACAATGGTCCTATACACTGAAAACTCCAGTCAAAATTCACTACCAGGCCTCTAGCCTTAGACCTTCAGAGTAGTCTTCGACTCAACAGGTAGCAACAAACCTACTGAAAAACTGGAAGCATCTTCTAGACTGACTGTAGCTACAGTTGGACCTAGGAAGTAGGAAGAGTCATTTCATGTAAAGGTTCTGATTCAATTTCAAACTAGGTCCCTAGTTGATGTCCACCAAACATTCCAATACCATAGAGGCAAGACTATGACTTCAGTTCCAGACTTCCAGATACTTCTAAAAATGATCATAAATGGCATGTCTGAATAAAGAGACCTATCATCTCTAATTAAATTATCCACCACTTGATCCCATATCATCTCCAATTAAATTAGCCATCAGTTGAGAGTTTCAAACAAACGGCAACCTAGCACAAACTGTAAGCCTGTGGTCTGTCGTGAGTTATTTATGTTTGCATGCATCATCTCACAAGTTTGGAGCTAGAATTATCAACACAAGCTAGTCATGCTGCCATGCTGGTACTATCTGCTACGGGCTCTGAAGTCTGAACTACTGAATCTACATAATTAGTGTAAGAGCAATCCCATCAGAGCATTTTGGACAGCTTGATTGCAGACAGTTGCTAAGGCACCACTGCAGCTTCAAATTCTCTTTACCAAAAAATGAAATAACACAATACTGTTTAGACATTAACAGTATTCATTTTGCAAAATGACATCAAATGGTGTTATCAGAAGCCAACATAAACCGAGGCAGATCTAGGAGACTAGGACTCTAGGTTGCATGCAGATTACTGTCTAGCTACAACATTATCAGGCATGCATGATTCTCTGAATTAGCTTTCTCAAGCAATCACGGGGAAAAACTTAATAATATGCCATCAAGCTACAGAGATTACTTTAAAGATAAGTGGGTATAAGGACACCCCTATGCTTTGAAGCCACTAAATAGCACATTTAGCTTGGCTTGATACTTGAGAAAGTTAAAAACTGACCCATGTAAGTCCTTTTTGTCTTGCTCCAACATTGGCAGGAAATTTGAACAAACAGGTTTGCTACCTTGAATTTGGCTAATAATTGTCAAGAAAAAACTAACACGATCTTATCATAATTTTGGGAAGTATCAAAACTATACCAGTTGTGACGAACAGTGGCAGCCAAATATTAACAACCAAATTTGGTAATTGTTGGCTTATGCTCAGTCCATTTGTTAGCAATGAATGGCATAAAGTAGACTAAGGTTCTATAAGGGCTTAAGGAGACACAGGATAGGCATCTATCAAAAGTATACCAATTCCTATGAGCGGCCAAATATTAGCAACCAAGTTCGGCAATTGTTGGCTTATGCTCACTCTATTTGTTAGCTACGAATTACATAAAGTAGACATAAGGCTCTATGAGGGCTAAAGGTGAGATGGGATAGGAAACTATCAAAAGTATACCAATTCCGATGAACAGCCAAATATTAACAACCAAATACGTCAATGTTGGCTTATGCTTATTTCATTTGTTAGCCATGAACACCATAAAGTGGACATAAGGCTCTACAAGTGCTTAAGGAGACATAGAATATCATTATTTTACATTTGCTATACACTTATACAGACTAATGGTTCAACCATGACAACTCCTATTTATTTGAGCTTGCTGTACAGTGATTCTCTCGCTCATCAAACCTTGAGAAATATGTGATTCATTTACAACAGAATCTCAAGAGAGGTATTTAAAAAAGATTTGGAGATTATTTCCACAAGCCAAGAGATCAATGTAAAAATAAGTCATGAAACTAACACCAATACAACTAGCATATTGGTGCAATCCTTTTAATACACCTATCACATTGAAGCAATGCTACTCCAATAGGTAGAGACCACTATTAATAAAAAATATTGATTCTTTGTTACCGTAATTTGCAACCAAGTGCTTCAGATTAGTATGGAGGATCATGTCTATTTTGGAAAACATCAACTGCATAACTGAATGAAGTACAGGAGTGTATAACCTTATGGAATACTAAGATAAGAAGTTAAGCATTACAAAGCATTGTATATTTAGCATACGCTGAAGGAAGGTAACGAATTTATAAAGGTTGCACCATGATAGTTGTAGGGTTATCACAACTCAACAATATCAGACACCGCATTGACCAACAATCAAGAATCGTTAGTGAGTACAGAGAAAAACAATTCAGCAATACTTCATATCCAAAACAAGTTGTAAAATTAACCAATGTAACTAACTTTCCAGAAAAGAAAGCTAAGATAAGCCAGCATGGTATTATTCATTTCTATCCATTCCATGCATAATGGTGCATAGTCCAATGGTCTGATAAGAACTCATGATGGAAATGAAGAAAAATATATACATGACAGAGATATAAGTATATAGCACATCAGCACAAAACCAAATCTACATATTTGATCTCATTAATAATATATAGATAATGTGCATTTATATTCAGGGAAAGAATTATTAATAGTAAGGCTCAAGACTCGAGATGCAAACCAGGAGGAAATACAGCAAAATTCCTGCATATTAAACCAACAAAATGAAATGTGTATTCCATGAATCAAATCATCAGTTAAATTCAATACTAAAATGGCATCACTAAAAATGAAAGTAACCATACAATGTGCTAATACTTTTGTTTGGAATGGAAAAATGGTGCTTATTATCCAAGACTACCAAAACTGTGAGAAGAAAGCATGTTCTGCAATCAAAGACCAAAACTAAGGCAAGCAACGACTGTCTTTTGACCTAACTAAGCAACAGCCAATAAATAAATTCATAATTCAAACAGAAATAACCTGATTTTAGTTTTTCATTTACAGCCCAATCAAGCGCTCGTAGTGCAGCTTCGGTCAATGGTGGCTGCATAGGACTAAAGTAAAACATTTCTGATTTCCCAAGTACATTTGCTGCCTCTTCACGCACGTTGAGCAGTGTGATTCCATTAGCACGCAAAAGTTTTGCTGCATCACTAGTTCCTGAAAACAATGAAGTTGTGACTCAGTGCAGTGACTGCAGTCCCATGTGATAACGAAGTAGCAAACTAAAAAGGAAACACAAATGCTAGATCATCAGTTGAGTACCATCCTGGTATAGTGGTATTTACATTAAGAACAGTTTTAACATGCCAATACAAGATCTTGATTTTTTTAAGTAGAAATCTCGATAGTTAAGCAGATTATATCCTATGTAAGCTCATGAACATAGTCTTGGAGCACAAGATAGCTGGTTATAGATCAATTAATCAAAATAAAACAGTTAAAAAAGATCATATCTGGACCAGTAAACACCAACCAAGGGTCGAGGTTAAAATTACAGGATTATCAGCAGCTCTAAACTATCATAGTCTGTCCCCATCTTATTTATATAGAAGATATTGGATTTATTTGAGAAGTCAATCACAGACAATCTAGAGTCAGCAAGCATAGGTCTAAACTTCACTCACATCATGAACCAAAAGGGTTTTCTTACTCCCAACTGTTCTACATGGAAGGCATGTTTCCTTTTTTCTGTGCACAGTTTATCACATTATTTTGGCTACCCATTCTGAGGGATAAAAAAGTGGTCGCACAGACCTTGTAAGCGGCTGCATATGCGTACAAGGTCCAATGACCTTGCTGATTATAGCTGAGCAGTTATTCTACAAGGTTTACAAGGTTAAGTGGGTCGTTTATGTGTATAAGCTGCATGCTTGCAACATACAAGGCCACTTAAAAGGCCCATGTATGATGTATTTCTATGAATCTTGCTTTATTGATCCTTTAAACCTATGTTCATTGTTCATAAATAAAGATATAATAGGTGGCAATATTGTGTTGTGCCTGTATTGGTGTATAAAACATACGTGTATGTTCAATTTGTGTATATATATACATCATATATCAAATAAGAAAACATTAAAACCGCTTACAAGGCTGCTTACAGGGCCGCTTTCTGAATAAGCTCTACAAGGTGAGGTGACTGCACTGCACCGCTTACCGTGTTTTAGAACCTTGCAACCAACCAACATGTCGTTTCATATTGCCATTGTGGGGCTGCATTAAAATTATTATGAATTTCTCTGTGATATTTTTTATGATTAAACACTTCAGCAGTTACTATTGTGCACATACATGGATAGAAGCGGTAGGAACTTGATAACTTAATTACTCAGCACTCAGCTGATGAATAATTACTACCTATGAATAAGGCAGCTAATTATTATCCTTTAATACTTTGTGTGTGACCAGACATGTATGATGTATATGTGGTGCAAAAGAAACAAATCAGTCTGTTTTTTACAGTTTTGTACTTTTGTTAGTAAAATAATCCACTTCTAGCATGTTTGTAAATCTCGATGCCTCTTCAAAGTTCTAACTCCTGCATCATTATTTTTCTCTCTTTCCCAACTGATTTGTTCGAATTGCCATCACAATCCACAAATAATTCACCACACTTATGCTACTAAGACAAAAACCGATGCAACCAAGCAAATTTTAGGTGATAATCCAAGATCCTTTGCCTCACCCTCGACAAGGATGCCCATGAGGAGACCTTCAGTGCCAGTGGTTGGGTACCTCATCTTCCGAGCCTCCAGCTCCGCCATTGCAAATGACCGCACCGCCCGTGATGACCACCTACGTGGAGCACAAAACCCATGTCAGCTCCAAACATAGAGAAACGATCAGAAATATTGAGAGAACCTGTAAGTTCGAATCATAGAGAAACGGAGCAGAAACATTAGGAGGAATTGTAGCCCACCGGATTTTCTTCTCCCCAGAAGCCACCTCTGGATTCCTGAAAAAACAACAGTTACCATATCAAGAGTGGCAGAATCCAAAAAATACAAAAAAAAATCAAATCTCGCAATCAAATAAATTCAAGAGACGACGGATTTAAGGAGAGAAACATCTGAAGTTAAGAGAATGCTTCATGGTAAACATTGCTGATCGGTGGAACATTAGTAGCTGCTCTTACGCGGTGGGGAGCTGAGCGACGATGGCCGCGACACTTCGGCCCCGACAACGGGAGGCGAAAGTTGGGGACCCAGCTGCAGCGGCCCTGAGGGAGGCGGGCAGGACACGGCCTGCGAGGAAGGAGACGGACGATGTGGGCGTAGTGTGGTGAGGGGAGGAGGAGAGAAAGGAGATGAACGCGGCGGCGGCAGCCTGGGCGGCGGTCGCCATGTCGGGCGGAGGTTTTCGGGGGTTACTGGGGTAGTGGGGTGGATAGGGGAAGCGATAAGTCCGGAGGGGACTGGAGAGACGAGTATATACTGTACAGTGTACATAGGGCTGCTTAGCTCTAGTTTTTACTACTAGCTAGTAATTTATTTTTAGATTATATGTTTATTAATGTTTATATTCTAAAATAAGAATCTGGTCACTTGACAAAACTTTAGATTTTCAAGTTACTAAAATCTCTTCCAAACAATCCTATATTCCCATAACATAATTGCAAACAAAGGCTACTAGCCTACGAGACTACGACACGCTACTCTCACAAATTTGAAAGAAATACATTGCAACAGTGTAATTTGAAATAAATTACATCGTCGTAGCAAGATGTATTTTTTTACTAGCATTTAATCGTGGTTTTCTAAACTTTTCAAATATTCTCTATTTTTTTTCTTAATTTCTAAAATTCATGAAATTTTATAGAACATTTAAAATTCCAAACCGTAGCATTTTTTTGCAAAAAAAACACAAACTATTCATTTCTTTCCTTCTTCCCTTTTCATGTTCTCTATTCTTCTCTTTTCTCTTTTCTCCCTTCTTTTTTCTCCCCGGCACTATGCTAGTGTTGGACAAATATCACTTACAAACAATTTTCTCCAATCTACAATCTACGGTGAAATGACTATAGTGAGCGAAATTCTTTCCATAAGCAATTTTCGGTGCACCACCGTCCCACCAATCTCTAGTGTGATGTCTCCACTTAGACAATATTTGGTTGCTGAACCAAAGCTATTTAGATAATTCGATACAGTTTTAAATAACAAACGAGTCCATTTGATTGACTGAATTATACGGAACCGTCATTTGTTTCTGCTAACATCCACCACCTGTACTAATGGCGTTTGTCCAATGCTCATCATCATCTCCTCTAGACCACATCCCTCCACCTCATTTCCTTTTTCCTTGCCTCGCTCTCTCCCGCGATGCCCTTGCGCACCCCTTCAGTGCCATATACTCCTTCCATGTCCAGCTCAAGGTCCTTGACCTCTGCTTCATCACGGCAGGGCAGCGGAGGCAGGCAACGCTAGGGGTCAAGCACGACGGCGCAACAAAGGTAGTGACGCCGGGGCGGGACGATGTGATGAGACACTGAAAACAGTGTGAGCCATTATATCTTATGGATTGGATGACTGAAAAATATAAAATAATTAGATTAAATTACTACTTTTGATATTAATATAGATTATTTATATTTTAACTTTTAATGTCTCTTGTTATAAATTCATGAGATTGTATAAAAACTCATGTACAACACATGTAGATAAATGTTATGATGTATACTAAGTATGAATGATATAATAAAAGTAACCATACGAGCACATCTCTATCACTATGCTAAGAATGATAGACCTTAGTGGACTTTTATAGATAACATAATTACATTGGGATATTTCAAGTGGTAATATGATAAAAAAATCAATGCTACAGAACCATACTTTTAGGACTTAGGAGTATAGTATACGTGGATTGTAGGTTGCACGAGGACGCGCACACCATAGGCAATGTACAATGGTTGCCATAGCCAACATCTAAGTTGTCATGTCTTCGGTTATTGCACCATCAAAGCCTAAAGTCCGATTAGTTTTATGAATGTTGTAAAGATAGCTAGTGATCATGAGGTAATCCTGATAGACTCACTCGTTTGATATGATAATCCCTCATATTAAATAAATAAATACAACCATTATCTTAACCCATCTAACATTGACCACCTCTTTTTAAATAAATAAATACAATCATTAACCATCTCCTTCCGCAAGCCTCTTGAATCGGATGCCTTTCCTCTCATCCATGTGTTTGTCCTCTTCAAATAGCACTATCTATTTTCCTAATTTGACGAATTATATTGGTCACAAGTGACATTTGCATGGCGTCCTCCACCCATTCACCATTTTTTTATGGATCATATCCCCATCAACAAAATCACCGAACTACAGAAACCATAATTCCTTAGAACTACAATCATAGCAGCAACATCAAGTCATAAGAGCACGACGATTATTATGTGTCATCTAATCAAGGAATTTGGTACGTAAATTGGATAATATCATATATTATTTATATGAGTGGTCAATAACCATAATTTTTAATTGATAAATTATCAAAAAAAATTTTAAAAATTTACCATCTTTTTCAACCGAGGTTACACAGTAAACTCTGAAAAAATTACACGTTGATCTTATGAGTTAATTGATAACGTTATAAACTTCTATGGGTTCTTAAGTGTGGTTATGAGTTAATCGGGAACGTTATAAACTTGAAAACTTGTATGCGTCTATGTTTTGTTACAGCTCTATCTCCTTTGCAATGGTTTAGCCGTGGGTCTATAGCACATCAAGAACAAAACTCTGGGTTCCTCTTGCTGGAGCAAAGCGGCACATGTCCTCATCTGCCATTAGAAACGGGTCCCCACCGAGTATTCCCATCGGTAGAGGCGTATGTGGCCCCACTGGGCAGTGTCACATGTTCTTCTAGCCGCGCCCGCAAGCGGAGAACATCGGGAGCGAGCCGCGCAGCGCAGCGCGGCGCGGCGCGGAGCCCAGAAGGCGACAAGACAGATAGACGTAAGCCGTGCCTAAACCGAACCAAAAACAAAACTCACGTAACCAACTGACAACATGGGTCCCACCGCACACTGTTTTGGTGGGTCCTACTAGCAGTGAAACGTGGGTTGTTCTTGCAACCCTTCCCGCTGTTCCGTTGCGGAGACGATAGCTATTAGATAGAGCCCGGCCCGAGGACGACGACCGGAGATATATAGAGGAGCACACAAGTACAGCGAAATCTGAAGAGGGGAGGAATTCCTCATTTTCTCTCTCGAAAATCCGGAGATGCCGAATCCGCATTCCCCCACCGTCTCCGCCATGAATCCGCTTCTCCCCTCCTCCTCCTCCTTCCCCAAATCCCCCCACCCGCCGGACCCGAATCTCAGCTCCCCAAACCCTAGCCCGTGTAGCTACCTCCTCAACGCCGACGCCGACGACGAGGCGCTGATCCAAATCCCGGGCCTGAGCCATAGAGGGGGCGCCGCCTCTTCCGTCGTCCTGCCGCCCATCGACCCGGTGCCGCACATCTCCTCTCAGTTCTACACCTTCACCGCCGAGTCGCACGCGCTCATGCTGCGTTGCGTCCTTGCCGGTCGCCCCGCCACCGCCGACGAGGTCCGCGCCGCGACGGCCCCCTCCGTGCTGGCCTCGTGGCGGTCGGTTTGGAAGGACCGAAACGAGGACACGGCCTACCTCACCGCGTGGAAGCGCATCCAGGACAAGCTCGGCGCGTCGGCCGACGGGCGGTACCTACACTTCAAGTCTAACCCCGGGCAGCGCGTCTCGTACGTCGGGCAGTGGTTGGACATAGTCTCGGAGGCGCACGCTGACCCTGACCTGCTCCGCCACCTCGGGCTCAAGGACACCGTCGACCGAATCAAGCAATCATGGACTGTGGGGGCCAAATTCTACGGTATTCCGGAATCATTTGTCCGTGTGTGTGTTGCTGCGTGTGCTGTATGTAAGGCTGCACCTGCTGGGCAGCCTGATTTTGCTATCTCATCTCCCGGGCGAGGGAAACGACGCCGCAGGTTTGAATATACGGAGACACTAAATGTGCCCGCGCGAGATGTTCCACGCCGACTACAGCAGTTGGCTGCTAAGCATAAGGTAGTCCTCTGTATCAGACAGAAGTATATAAGGCATAAGCCATTCATGGCCGAAGTGAAGGATTATGCGTGCCATCGTGCTGGAGTGCCAACTTCAAGTATTGGTGTGAATGCTGTGTCGTCTTCAGGAAGTGCATCTGAGGGGAAGAAGGCAAGGGTGCTGAAGCGAGAACCATACCAATCAAAGAGGTGTGGTTGTGGGTTTCGTATTAGGGCAATTGTTCCAATAACTAATTACAATGACAAAGACAAAAGTTTTGTGTACGAGGATGAGGGCATGGCAGTGTTCAAGCTTTATGCGGTTCATTCAGGGCATGAGCCAGGGCCACTTGATGGCAATGCCCGAATTGTTCACAGGTTAGTTGGGCATAAGGGGGCTCTTGAGTTTGATCCAGACATTTATGGTGTCAGTGTGGAAGGAGATCCTAGCTTTATGATTAAGGGAGATTTTGATGTTGATATTGATGATTCGCATCTGGCAGTCCTGCAACAAGTTCGGGATATCAGAGCAGAAGTTGGCTTGCTAGAAGGGAAGGTGAGTAAGATGCACCCAGAGCTGTTGGGTTCGCTGTCCAATGAGTTATCTGAGGTTTTGCACAGGATTAGGAAGTTTACTTTTGACGGCAATGTCTACCAGCCAGAAGAGACATTGATGATAGGCAATGAGGAGGTTGCAGGATGGGGGGCAGCTGATGTTTCCCACCATTTAGATCAGCATGATGATGTATTCTGCAAGGGTGATGAGATGCTTGATGATGACGACACCGATTTTGGTTCAAGTCTTGGGCCTATTGTATCATGGGATGGAATGTCGGCAGAGTGCGAGGATAGGAAGATGCTCATGAGTGATAACCCAAAGTGCGACAAGTGGATGCTCAAGGAAGACATGGGCAACTTTGTTGAGAAGAGTATTCTTAACTGTGGAGATGACGATGGTGTGGAGGATTCAAAAATCATCAAGCCATTGATGCATGATGAGACCATGGTAACTGACCCAGGTTTGGTAGGTATTCATGTAGAAGGATTCTACTCTGGA
>KE370911.1:30100-48251 GCA_000418225.1 Zizania latifolia
GTCCGCGCCGCGACGGCCCTCTCCGTGCTGGCCTCGTGGCGGTCGGTTTGGAAGGACCGAAACGAGGACACGGCCTACCTCACCGCGTGGAAGCGCATCCAGGACAAGCTCGGCGCGTCGGCCGACGGGCGGTACCTCCACTTCAAGTCTAACCCCGGGCAGCGCGTCTCGTACGTCGGGCAGTGGCTGGACATAGTCTCGGAGGCGCACGCCGACCCTGACCTGCTCCGCCACCTCGGGCTCAAGGACACCGTCGACCGAATCAAGCAATCATGGACTGTGGGGGCCAAATTCTACGGTATTCCGGAATCATTTGTCCGTGTGTGTGTTGCTGCGTGTGCTGTATGTAAGGCTGCACCTGCTGGGCAGCCTGATTTTGCTATCTCATCTCCTGGGCGAGGGAAACGTCGCCGCAGGTTTGAATATACGGAGACACTAGATGTGCCCGCGAGAGATGTTCCACGCCGACTACAGCAGTTGGCTGCTAAGCATAAGGTAGTCCTCTGTATCAGGCAGAAGTATATAAGGCATAAGCCATTCATGGCCGAGGTGAAGGATTATGCGTGCCATCGTGCTGGGGTGCCAACTTCAAGTATTGGTGTGAATGCTGTGTCGTCTTCAGGAAGTGCATCTGAGGGGAAGAAGGCACGGGTCCTGAAGCGAGAACCATACCAATCAAAGAGGTGTGGTTGTGGATTTCGTATTAGGGCAATTGTTCCAATAACTAATTACAATGATAAAGACAAAAGCTTTGTGTACGTGGAAGAGGGCATGGCAGTGTTCAAGCTTTATGCGGTTCATTCAGGGCATGAACCAGGGCCACTTGATGGCAATGCCCGAATTGTTCACAGGTTAGTTGGGCATAAGGGGGCGCTTGAGTTTGATCCAGACATTTATGGTGTCAGTGTGGAAGGAGATCCTAGCTTTATGATTAAGGGAGATTTTGATGTTGATATTGATGATTCGCATCTGGCAGTCCTGCAACAAGTTCGGGATCTCAGAGCAGAAGTTGGCTTGTTAGAAGGGAAGGTGAGTAAGATGCACCCAGAGCTGTTGGGTTCGCTGTCCAATGAGTTATCTGAGGTTTTGCACAGGATTAGGAAGTTTACGTTTGATGGCAATGTCTACCAGCCAGAAGAGACATTGATGATAGGCAATGAGGAGGTTGCAGGATGGGGGGCAGCTGATGTTTCCCACCATTTAGATCAGCATGATGGTGCATTCTGCAAGGATGATGAGATGCTTGATGATGACGACACTGATTTTGGCTCAAGTCTTGGGCCTATTGTATCGTGGGATGGAATGGCGGCAGAGTGCGAGGATAGGAAGATGCTCATGAGTGATAGCCCAAAGTGTGACAAGTGGATGCTCAAGGAAGATATGGGTGACTTTGTTGAGAAGAGTATTCTTAACTGTGGAGATGACGATGGTGTGGAGGATTCAAAAATCATCAAGCCATTGATGCATGATGAGACCATGGTAACTGACCCAGGTTTGGTAGGTATTCATGTAGAAGGATTCTACTCTGGAACCAAGTGGTATGATCCACCGGTAGGTTTGGATTCCAGTGGTGATGCTGGAGATGTCAGTTTTAGACATGGTGGGCTTGTGTGAGCTGTGATTTGTCCCTGATACCTGGAAAATCTTGTAAATTCTGTATACAGGAGGACATCAGCCCGTACCAAATTAATGTAGTAGCTGTAAGTGGAACTTCAACCAAAGTGACCTGCATGCCCTGATATATACATGCTGCATTTATCGATTCAACTTTCGTTTAACTTTTGTACAGTCCCTGTGTGGATTTCTCTCTTGTTACAAGACAATATAACTTTTGGTTCTGTTCTTGATTAGTTATTTACTCATAACATAATGTTTTGTGGTGTGAACTTTTTCTCGCACACTATGGCATATGCATGTGCATTTGTGAATTTAATGTAACATTTTGCACAAAATGACACGGTGTATTGTCTTATTACTTGCAAGTGGAATCTTTTCCATGGTTCCTGCTCAGTTGCATATAGTGTGTTTAACTATTACTACCATTAACTGCTAGAAGACTATCCCTGTTCATACCAAAAAATTGCCCACTTCCCTCTTGTTTGCCCTGGTACATTCCATTGTTGCAAGAAAACTGCAACTATTCTTCTCCAGCTTCATGAATTTCACATTTATGTACTAGTTAATAACATGGTGTTGACTATTCACGATGCATATGCTGAAATTCCGTGCCATCTGTGGTTTAATTTTAGTGCTATCATCATGTATGTGTAAGATTAATGTTTCTTAGGTATGTATTAAACTGTGGTTGACTGGGTGGATCCGTGGATGCTTGCTATATCAGTGTAAATATTTCAATGTGATGCCATGTGAAATACATAATTATTTTTATGCGAACAGCCGAACATTGAATAGATCTTAGGGCTTTCATGTTCTTTTGCCAAGTCCATTTTTTCATTGTTATACATCATTATATCCTTCTATCTTCAATGTTCATTCAGCGTGTAGATATCGAATATTGTGATCAAGCTCAGTAGAATGTTTTAGAGTGTCAAATGATTCAGTAACATTTTCCCTTTGGTTCATTTTTGTATGTTCCATTTGTTGTTGTATGATTAGGTGAAGTTATTTTCCTTTTTTGTTTAATCTTTTAAAAATTGAAATGCTGATGTCATGCTAAATATATTATTGCTTGAAGCAGTAGTGGTTTTGGAGGACTAGTATTATGCAAAATATTGCAAATAACTTTTATGTTCTAAACCAACAAGTTCACTATGGTTCTTTAAGGACTGGCATTCTGTGTAATTTTATCAAAAGGCTATTTCAGTATGCATTTCTGATTTCTCCCCTATGATGATCTAGATTTTTGTTTGCATTAAGCTTATGAATTTGATAGATTTTGAAGGGGATGGCTTCAGTTTTCCACGATTTTGTATTCGCAGGTTTGGGATGAGTTACATATCATCATTTCCTCTATTATACATGTGTTTGTTGTGGGTAATTTTGCCGTCTGTTGAACAACATCCTTCTGGCCTTAAACTATGCTAATCGTTTATTCATGAGTTTCATTGTGTAGGTCCATCACTAACCTTTGAGACATGCCTCCTTTTCTGCTCATTGGCGTGATCTAGCATCAGATGGTGCACCATCTGGTTAAGGTCTGGACATAAGAACCCAAATACGTTTTTTGAATTTTAATTATTGGGGCACTTGTTATATATACTACTGTTTGCCTATTTGGTGCACCATTTCCAAATTTGGGTTTATCCCCTTTTTTCCCGCCAAACACCACACCAGCCAATTTCCATTGTTGGTTAGTCACATCAGAGTGATATCTACCCTTGATAGTTTATCTATAGTGGATCAAGACAATTTGACTGCCAAAACTGCAGGAATGGCAGGGATTTAGCCATCCATGCAGTGCCATCTATCCTAGGTCTTGCATCAGCCTGCTCTGAGCCCATGAATGCTTCATTCAAACATGACAGTTATTTTCTTGTCATGGACAGGGGAGCCAAGGGACCCATGGCCAAGGAGTCTTGATCGAGCATGCAAATTCAATGCTTGAAAGAAAATTAGTGGGATGGCTGGATGGGGCATGAGCATAAAATAGTTAATACACACTTGTTTTTCTTATCATTAGGAGTTGGACTGGAGGAAACTTACTTCTTCTGGTAATTCCGTATCTGAATCAGTATGTTAAGGAGGCTGATACGAGCATGGGATGGCCGGATGGGGCATGATCATAAAATAGTTAATGCATGCTTGTTTTTCTTCTGGTAATTCCATAATTGAATCAGTATATTAAGTAGGCTTTGGCATGATGGTGCGAAACTGAACATCTGGAAATAGCTCTATGTGATATGCTCTATTCTTTTCTTGTAGTTGCAATGTGCTTATTATAGCTCGTCTGTGGAGTGGTGGAATAATCTGTCTAACATGCTGAAACATTCCTTTAAAAGTTACTCCCTCTAGTAAAAAAGTAGTGTCATCCTAGAATGTGGGCAGTCAAATACTCACGATATTTTAACTTTGATAAAAATTTCTATATGAATATTTATATTGGTCAGATATGACTAGAATCATTAGTTTTTACAGGTATATATATTACAACAAAAACTGGCCAAAAAGCTGTGTTTTGGATACCATTTCAATGTTTAACACGACACTTCAATTATTTGTGACAGGAAGGAGTACTACTTACTGAATCATCATATACACAGGAAGATGATCTGTTTAGTGTGGATGCTTCAGGGTTAATTTATAAAACATGCCATTTTTACATCCATCTGACTAAATCTTGCAAGAAGTGGTAAGTATACTCTCCATTATTTGTTGGTTATATGCTCAGAAGGATTTGTTGGGGACACATGAAAACTTCACTTTTGGAGGACTTGCTTATAACTGTATGAAGTGTACACCAAATTTAGACAGTGTCTTTCTAGAGAAGTTACTTTGGCCTTTGGCATGTTGATAAAATTAGGCCTTTCTGGACAGGCACCGACTGCTGATTTGAGTATGCTGTCAGCAAAACTCAGCAAAATATGCAATTGATTGAAAACAGTAATAGTTAATGTGCAATAAAGCCTGCACTTTGTTTCGGTTATGAATTGCAGACACTCCCACAGTATCGACAGAAAATGAAATCTATTCATGCAACTGAAAGATGTTTTGATTGACTAAAATTCCTTAAATGATGGTGCTGCTGCAGTAGAATTGCTTAACAGACTTTATCCAAGGTTATTGGATCTTGGAGAAGCCAGTAATTACCACTGAGAATGCTTGCGTTTAGGAACATCTTATTAATTATACCAGATATTTTTTCTGCTCGTGAACAGTGGGGTAATGTTGTCTTTGGTCATTCTTCTTCAAAGCTTTTCAATCCAAACAAGCTGGGGTAGGCTAGAGTTGAAACCTAAACTTTGATGCCTGCTATTTGTTAAAAAAACTGTACACAAAGGAATCGATGGGCTCCTCCAACTTGCTTAATGTTAAATCGCTACGTTGCATCGCATTCTCTGTGTTTCCTTTCCCTCTGGACACTTATGCTTGGAGGTCTGTACAGCGGTTAACAAGTCACATTTGGCTGAGGAGTTGACATCTATCAGCAGTCTATTTGTGCATTGTGCAGTACTGCAGTTGGATAGTTGATTGAGTTGGGCTGGGAGCTGGGAGCAATCGTGAACCTTTTTAATATTCAACTAGTTAGTACGGTAACTAGTTGGCGCCGAAGCCAGAGGTACAAGTGGTGCACCTGCGTTATATTATATCTCATGTTATCAGAGGGAAATGGAATACCCATGTTTAAGTTTCTATTTCTATGATATGTAGGATGCCCCAGCTCATCTATGTGGTGCATATCTCCCCAAGATAGCTATGGAGTCATCTGAGTCAGAGCCAGAAGACATGATCTGGTGACTCGAATCAATGGCGTTGTTTAACTGTCCACAAGCCAACAGCTGTGTTATATAAGATGTTTCACGTGATCAGAGAAAAAACTAAAATTTAAATCCAATCATTTTCATATGGACATATCCAAGTTGGTACAATGGTACTGCAATGGGGGATTCCCAAGTTTCTCTATTATATAAGGTGCAGATCTCCTAAGTTAGATCTGCAGTAAGATCTCCGCAAAGTGAGAACGAAAGGAGGCCTTTCCAGAAGACAGATCAAGTGACAGTGACTAGCATGGCAACAATCGCAGCCAAATCAGGGGTTGTCGCTGTCGCCATGATCCTGGCCATGTGCGCTGCCTACGCAGCTGCCGGTGACAACGGTGAGCTGCCGGTGGCGTTCGACATCCTGCAGCAGCCGCCGAAAGAAGCCGCTAGCCTGGGCTACGGCTGCTTCACTCGCTGCTTCGGCGGCTGCTTTGCAGCGGGGTTCGACGGAGACTACTGCTCGGAGTTCTGCTCCGAGGAATGCAGCGATGATGTCCGGAAGCTCCGCAGCTGGCTCTCGCCGGAGAACGCTGCCAGCGTCGGCGACATTTGCCACATCCCATCGTGCATCAGACACTGCGTTGCAGCGACGGACGATAAGGCTTTCTGCACGTATTGGTGTGAGGACATGTGCGGTGATGATGCCCAGAAGAACCAAAACGGCGGGCTCTCGCCGTAAATCGTCCATCAATAATGCCTGCTTCTTCGTTCAGGTAGAGCGTGATCTTTCAGTAGCAGTGGCCAGTAGCTTGTGTCGTCGCTCTTTCGGAGTGTGTGCTTTTGGTTCTTCGCTGTTACTGTGGACAGTTCTTCCATCCATGGCTCCAGTGTTCCAGTTGTTGAAGCCGTCAAGGCGTGTAGCGGACTAGCGCTACTATGGTGTCATAATGTCGCCTTTTTTTTATCAGTCGTATTAGTACATTGTTTGCTCAGTGATGGGCCTTTCTGTTTATGTTTATGGCATGACATGACGAGTGGTTGTGCGTCTGATGTTTGATTCACTAGCGCCGACTTGTCGGTGGCCGCTACTCGGTAGCTAGCTGTCCGCTGCCACTCGAGCTAGCGCGGCTAGCACGCGGTGTAGCTCCGCTACCGCTCGGGCTAGCTCGGCTACAACTCAGACTATAGTCGGCTATAGATCTCCGAAGCAGGACAAGTTATCTAAAGCAAATAGTGTAGGCACCAAATTTTATCATCTTGGTAAGTAAGTGAAGATGTGTTTGGGGAAGAAAGTTAGAGGTGCGACACGGCTGTAAGTGAAGATGTGTTTGGGGAAGAAAGTTAGAGGTGCGACACGGCTGAAGCAACACTTAGTGGGACGGAGTTCATAACACTCAGTGGGACGGAGTTCATAGGTGACACACCTATCAGATGTGCACGTTTTTTTTTTGTCATGAGTTGGATAGAATTAGTGCAGGGACATCGACACTAAAAGATGGAAAGATTGAGGAGAAAAGAGGATATTGAGGATGATCGGTATCGTATAAGAGATGTGAATCTTCAAGATCTTATTGGTGACGTCAATGAGGAGCAGATGAAAGCCGCTATGGCAACATCTAGAATTGAGGCTGAACATAGAAGACAAATAGATGAGCGGTGCGGCGCATATGGGCATGGTAGTGGCAGTGGTCTAGGGGCCTCGGCTCGAAGAAGCTTTTCTGTGGTGCATCAAACCTTCTGTAAAGAGCTATGTAAGTAACTTCATTTAGAGAGCCTACATCTCTGTATGCATAACTATAATCTATCTAGTTCACAAGGTCCAATGCAAACTAGAATAGATACAAGACCTTGGACAAAGAAGGGCAAAAGTGCTAAGGAGAAGATTGGTCATTCGTGAACAAAGTTTTTTCATTCATTTAGTGTTCCTTGTAGGAGAGCAAGTGGAGTAAGTGATTTAACACTTTACACAATAATTTGGCAACCTTATGTTACACACACTATTAATCTAATATTGAAGACTATTGGTAATTTTCCTCACCATAGTGCTATGATAGAACAATCAAGATATATTTCTTTGTGGCTATACAATCATTCAAAATTACATGCTATGATGAAGGAGGCTATAGGTGGTGAACTTTTGAAGTTTAATGTAATTAGGTTTGGCACCAACTACATGCTCCTTGAAAGTTTTCTTCAATGGAAAGACTATGTCGTGCAATGAATGGTGAGACAACATGAAGTTTGTACATGCATGTATATCTAGCATAGATTGGTGAGACAACATGAAGTTTGTTGTTCAGTCTATCGAGCCATTGTACAACTTTCTTCATTTTGCTGATCAAGACAAACAACCTAACTTGAGTGAGATTCTTCTATGGTACAAGTTATCCAACAGGAGTACAACAACTTATTCCACAATTACATCATGCGACTTGAGCTATACATAAATGTTACAGAGAGGAGAATGTACGACCTCACAAACAATACATTGGTTAATGCAGGTATGAATTTTATCTAATATAATATGTATTATCGCATGTGTTATATATTATATAATATGAACTTTACTTGTTTGTAGCTACGGCATTGAACCCCAAAACACACTATACTATGGCCTAGTATATGACTCTCGGTAACTCTATTTTCAACGGCTTGCATATCATAGTTGAGGCAATGATGGACATAACCACCGCTATGGTTGCATTACAAGAGACTGATTCATACAGATGGAAGTATGGTGAATATGATAGAGATTTGGCATCATCCATGGCGATAGATTTAAGGACTTCTCCTAGTATATTGTATATCTTTTAAGTAGTTTTTGTATTATTGCTTTTTTAAAATATACAATGAACAACTTGCAGTGCAATGGTGGGGTATGCTTAGTGCAGACACTCAACCTTCAGAAGCTCACGTTACGGATTATATCTCAATTATGTTCTTCAAGTGTCTGTGAGTGTAACTAGAGCACATTCGCTCTAATACATACAAAGGTTTGAAATCGTCTAGGTCAGAAGAAACTGCATAAGCTTGTGTATGTTAACTATAACATTCGTCTACGATTAGAATAGGTTGGAGGGTACACAAACCACAACGATAATGTCCCAGTCCAAAGACTAATAGAGATGTCCATATATGATACGCATAACTCGATCAAAGATTGGATAGATATAGCCCGTTTGAATGCCCCACTAGTTCTTGATGAGGAAGCAACAGAAAATGACACGTCTATACTATCTCAACTTGTGACTGATTAGATAGATAGAGATGATCTTATAAGGACAACTGGTATTAAGATTCTTATCGACTAGGCTGACTGCACAATTAGTGACACACATCTAGGCAAGAGAACGTTTTGGAATAGGAAAAAACATCTCCAAAGAGGGCAAAAGGGACAAGGTGGTCCAAAGAAAAGTAGGTGGATATCGACCAGTCAACTGATAGTAAAAATGATAACCTTACCTATCAAGAATCTAATGATAGTAGCTCCAACACAAGCACATACCATGATGCAGGGGCGGTGGTGGTGGTGCAACTATTACATGACAAACAACTGATGCTGCATCGTCTACACATAGCCCAATCTATTTCATAGGTAAATTCTATTCACAGTTATATATCTTATATATTTGTTGTTGCAATCTCATTAAGTGATATAACATTTAATTTGTTATAGGTGAGACATGTTATACATATGCTGTTCAGGACACTGACCATGGTATGCCAACTGAACGAATGACAACAATTACTCTCCAAGGTCGACAACAATCATTCGACGCTCCACACAATAGTTACGGGTCTAGTTCTGACTCTACAACGTATGACAGTATCACTTATGACTATCCTTATCCGTATCATTATCCTATTCCAGAAACTCCTACTATATATGTGTGTGTGAGTGGCAAGGTCATCAATTTTATTCTATATTATATGAAAAAATAGCAAACTATTGTAGCTTGGATAGGACAAAGCTAGAAGGAGTACAAAGCACACATTCTTGCTTCACATGTCTTACAACTAATATCTATATAGGAATACAACACCGCTTATAATTAATGGAACCATCAATGATGAGTTGAAAATATTCGAATAACCAATTAGCCATGTTGTATTATGTGTGAAGTTGTGACTTTATAAAATTTGTGGTATTATAAGTTTTCAATTTATCTCGGAAAACAACAAACATCATGCCAAAATCTTAATAAAATGTATCAAGAATTTGTATAATATTACAATAATTCTATGCAGTTTTACAGTTTTCAAATTTTACTAAAAAATTGGTTGGCCGGTTTTTCTACTTGACCGACCGGTTATCGAGCATGTTCGGCCGGTCACCAAGCGCTAGCCGGCTCTGCTACCGTGGTAACTGTTTTTGCACATCCAATTCGAATTCAAAATTTGGAAATCAAATTTTGATCGAATTAGGCTAGTTACTTTCGGTTATTGCAGTAACCACCCATCCGAGCCCGAGCTATAACCTAGGCCCAAATGGGATTGTAAATCGTAGTGACAACACAATATAGACTTGGGACTTGGGAGATTAGTGTTTGTATACCCGCGGATAGCAAATGAAGAATAAACTCAATTCTATTATAGTTTTTAACTATGGATAATGGCTAAAATTGCCATTCCAAACCATCAGATTTTTAACTCCGATAAACGGATAAAATTGCCATCCCAAACCATCGGATTCCTACCGTAGTACCGTCTGGTTGCCGATCAATCACTAATCAGGTCATGTGTACGTATAGCTCTAGGCTGTAGTCCTGTAGAGCCATCAGGTAGAACTGCAGAAGTTACTCCAGCAAACAGAGCAAGTACTTGAAGAGTTTCAAGGTTGCAAAGGACTGGATACAGATGATACGTCGTATCGTTACTTTAGTTCTAGGCCGATGGCTAATCACTATATGTATTGATTAGCATAGTACAGAGAAACTTGTGACTGCGGCGAACAACTGGATTCATGCACTTTGTGCTGCAAAAGAATGGTTCTTCCCCTGCTCCACAACCACTAGGCAAGCAGGAAAAGTCTACTACAGTGAGGTAGCTGATATGTAGTTCTGTACAAAAGAATTTGTGGCCACTTGCCAGTTTTTGTGAAGTTTGCCCTTTGTTTGTGACGTGGTTCACACAGAGATCTACAACCGTGCACAAACATAAGCTGATTTCAGAGTTTCAGTCTAAACAGGGTCACTGCTTCTAGGAATTATTCTTACATGAAGGCCAGGTGGCGTGGGGTCATTAGTATCAGATGCGCCATGTCGAGCAGCTTCATCCTTCTGTGGGAGATCAGTGAAATGAAGAGTCAACCCTTCCTCGGTGTCAGAGTCGTCCATATACCTTGTCTCGGACAAATCCGGGGGGTTTCTCCAGCTTCTGTTATAGCTCCGCTCTAGCTCTTCCACGCTTCCATCCGATAGATCACCAGTATGATGACTGGAATGGGTACCAACAACATACTGATTTCCAAATCCCGGAGGCTCGATAAAACTGTCTTGTGGGCCAGTAGAATGTGTTGCAGGTGCTTGGGCCCACCAATGGATATTTCCTTCAGTACCAAGGGGCTTTACGGGAGCATGATGAAAAAAATTGCTTGATGTTGATGCACCCATAGGACTTTGAACTCTTTCATACAGACCTGAGTCCCAGCCCCTTACTTCAACTTCAGATGCTTTCCTTGCCGGTGGACCTGTGTTCTCACTAGTCTCAGGGAATGCTTCGTCCAAATGAGGGGCCTCAGTTCTATCCAAGTGAGGCGGATGGCACATGTAGTACCAGTCCAGAATATATGGATGACTTCTTTGATCTGTCTCAAGCAATCCTAAGGGGCCCAAGTTATAAACAGCAGGAGAGATGGCCTCAGCACGGTTATGGATATCACTTGGGAGCAGTTGGTCAAAAATATCATCCCTTTGACCTCTGGTGCTTGCCACAAAGCCTGATGCTTCCATTGCTTGATAGTGTGCAAGAGCTTGCTGCCGTATTTGCTTTTCCTTAAACTTTTGGAGGTTGGATAAGAATTGCTTGCCTTCAGCATTTGACTCCCATGATGGATAGACACTCTGAAAACTGTTAAACAATCATATAAGGAGACTAGATTTCATATGGCAGCAACTAGGGTAGAGCAAGAATTAGTCTAATCCACTGGCAGAGCCAGCTTGTATAAGGCTGAGCCATTTGTATCTTCGAATTTTGCAATTGATAACTAGAAATTACAAGTGCTTGATCCCTAGTTGCAACATCTATGATTCCAGAATCTTCAAGTGTTCGACTGACTGTAGATAAAAAACAAAGTGCCCAGTATTCTCTCGTCCAGTACGACAACAGTGAACAGCCTAACACACAGCATACAATTGACAGTGCAGAGAGCATGGTCAACTAAAGCAAAACTGTATGTCGCTTTCTTGGAATATCATATGACCAGGACAACCTCCTAGTGCGCCTATATTCTACAAAATCTATAGTGACGACAAAAAGACACAAAAATGATAATGTGGTCGAAGGATATGCAGAAGTAGAAATGGTAGCGTTCAGCTTTGGCCATACTCCCACTAATTCAATTAAATGTTAGAAACACCTATTGCAGTTGATAGGGGCAAACTATATAAACAAACTAAGACATTCCCTTTTTCAATGTTCATAGAACTAAAACACCCTCTAATTTGAACGAGTACCAAAAGACAATACCAATACTTTACAAGCATGGCAAGCAAATCATACCATAATAGAATAACTTTAGAGCCAAGAACTACTGATATACACCAAGCCATTTCAACCAACGATTGATAGCCCTTAGGATATATTTTCAAAAACAATACTATATAGCCATTAGCCAGTAAGTAAGAAACACAAGATTACTTTGAACTTGAAAGTACACGTACCTTAAAAATGATTTCTCCATTTTTCCTTGGGAGCTCCTAAGGGTTTTAAGAGCATCAAATGGTGAACCATAGTTTCTATTTCCATGTCTTCTGAAGTCAAACAAACTTAGGCTATTGAAACAGAGAGAAGAAATGATGTTAAATATTGCAAAGGCCCATCAACAATATATGATAAGAAAGTAATTTGTAAAGAAACATCAGCATAGAACCTGCATACATCCCCCACTCCATCTACATAAATTGTGAAGTCTGAGATGAAACGCAGAATATCATCAACACGCTGAAAATAATAGGAGTTCACATGTCAAATAACTGTAGAAACACATTGTGGATTTGTGGTTGAGCTAGTTCATAATATTACCTTTGGTAACTCAAAAATGAGCAAGTAAGGAGTGATGAAAATGGAGGCCATCTCTTCAAGTAGCATTATTATGGTATACTGCATTCACAAATTATCGAGTCAATTCTCAGTTCTAAATATTCTGGACTTTACCAAGGTCCAAATGCAAGGTACTGATATTTAGGACATAGAGCACTCAGTTAAGCCTTGTGAATACAGACAGACAGAAACTATTTTTTTCATCTACTTTCCCATGTGGCATTGCATTTCTACAGTTTCGTTTGATTAAAATTCTGTTAAGATCAACATAGAGCCTTCAGTAGTAGTGTAGTACTCTAAATAAAAACAAGAAAAGTTATAGAAAAATTAAGACGATGTTGATAAAATGGATGATGATGATGATTAGTGACATTCCAAAGCTTAAATGGTATATCATACAGAACAATGAAATATCTTTGATAGTTGATTCAATATGGTATATGTACAATTCTCTCAGCCTTATCTCAAACAAAATAACACTACAGATGCGCTAAATTACCTGAAATAGTGTTTCAAATTCTCTTCTCACCAGTTCACTGTCCTCTTTACCACGCCACCTCTTAGGCATGTAATGTGTTTGCTGGACCACATTGCACATAGCCCCTTCTGGGTCAATTACTTGAAGTTCATCAGCCACAACTTTTCGACTTATGGCAGCTATTGTTCCAAAAACAATGGTATACCAGAATAGATTTCTTCCAAAGATCTTAAAAAGATATGGATGGATATGAGATTTTAGTAGGTCAATAAGATGTGTGTAATAACAAATAAAATAAAGCAAAACAAATAACTTACATGTCCTTCAAGAATGGATTCACCAAGAAATCCAATGATTATTAGAGCACCAGCCAAACCACCAGAAACAAAAGATATGAATTTTGCCATTATAGAAATCAGTGGAGTTGGAAATTGCTTCAGGTAATTTAAAGAATGCACAGCGCTGTTGTTCATTCTGTGTCTGAAGAAATGATCTACCTGAAATTTTTGTAAGCACATGTGCTTTAGACAAAGAAAACAAGGTTCATCACATAGTATGATACTAGTAGTTAGTACATACAGAGATATAGGCCTCAATAGGCAACAGAGGTATCAGTTAATATGAGACTTGTAAGTTGTAACTTGTAAGCACACCACAGGCATTTAGAAGTAAGACTGGAGATGTTATTCTCACAGTATTAGTAATGACTGCATCGATGATAAATTGATAATAATAATCTCTGCAAAAGAAGCTACCTCATTATACTCCCTAAAAATCCACCTTGATAAGTTTGACCATCTTCTAGATGAAGCTGTACTTGGGTGATTATAAATTTCTTCAGCATGTCTCAGAATGAGGTACACCAATGGGAAGATTACAAGGCAGGGTGAAAGCATAAGCATTGAAATGCCCACAAATACAAGTCGCTTCTTCAACACAGCTGGGCTTGTTAGAAAATCTTTTCGAACACAGAATTTACTGCAAAAGAAAAGGATATGGATTTTCAGAACTCCTTTCGATTCCTTACATATGTCGTTTTAGCCTTCTTAGCTTTCCCAAATACAAGTTGTTTTAGAACATCTAGACACCTTTTCATTTTTTTTCCATGCTTGCCTCTAACACTCTCACAAATAAGTGACTCATCTTTTCCAATGCAGAATAAATGAGGGGCAACAAAGTCATTCAAGTTTATTTCTTAATTCCTGTGCACAAGTCTAAAATGACTTATATTTAGAATCAGAGGGAGTATAGTTTTAGAAGTTAAAAACTAATGTCTCCGAAAAAAGGTAGCAAAAAAATCATGGAGCATTCCAAAGTGATGTCTTAGCTATTGCTATAAGGTTTTAGTGGATGTGTATAAACTGGAACCTATGGAGGTATCTTTAGCAAAAATACGTCTTTAGCAGCTATTGTGCAAACTGACAGAACTGACATAAGAGCTGTTGGATGAGATTCAGATGGATGGTGAAGAAGGGAAATCCAGACTTTACATGGATCGACTATTTAAATTATATGATGCCTCCTATGCAGTCATTTAAGAAATAAGCAGGAAAGCTTGTGTTAGATACTTAGAATCTAATAACCAGATAACCTGTGACAGGTAACAACTATACTGTGCATAATGTTGATATTTTTGTATTATATCACAGAGGTTCAATACTATGTCATAACAAAAAGAGTAATAAAGACTGGTAAGGATATTTAACTCTGTTGTGCAACTAAGTGCATAAACAGCAACTTAACAGTATAGACAGCCTACTTAAGGGCCTCTTTGCCTGAGCTTTCTCCCAAAAGCAGGAGTAGCATGAAGAAAGAGATACATAAGCTGATAACCCAAATAAATGTTATCAAAATACTTTTGCCAAATACATCCAGTAATATCTAGTTAAAAGTACAGAGATAGACTTCCTTACCTATCAAACATACTTTGGAAGATGCACCAATTTAAGGTCCATTCTAGGGCTTTTGGGAGTATCAGATGGTTTCTCCTGTTAAGCAAATGGGATTTGACAGTTGGACCAGATCCAGGTACCCAAGGATGAACTGGAAAGGAGATAATGCCTTTATTGACCATCCCAATCAAGTAATTTTCTTTCCTCATTATTCTCATGATAATGTCATGCTCCGAGAGATCCCTAACAACACAAAGTTTCCGAGACTTCTGTAGCAGGACAACCTTCTCAATTATTCTGGGCCATGAGATGGTTTGGATCTCAAGATCTGTAACTTTAAGGCTACATTAAGAGAAACAGAATGTGAATTTAGTCATTGATTGCTCTGAGCTCAAAAACACACATTAATCTGAAAAGTTACCTGTTACAGTAGAAATCACGAATATTCAAAGTACTTCTGAGTTGCACAAAAAATTTGAGGAAGTTAATGAGCCCGTATATCGTCAATATAACCATTGATCCAATAGTGATCATTTTAGGAAATGTGAATGGAACTAATGGGTTATGCTTAATGACTTGCATCAGATCACATGGTTTTTCCCCAGACTCGAGTGCCTCCACACCACATTTCAAATGGCCCAGGGCATTCCAATCAACAACTAAGAAGAAAAACCCAATACAGCATACCATAAAAAGTACATTAAGGATCTCAATTATCCATTTGGTAACAATACACCGTAGCCCTTTTGCACAGAAATATTCATAAAGCCTTTCAAAGAAAATATCCAAGTCAGCAATTGGTTCCTCCTTGAAGCCTTCAGCATGGAGAAGTCCAGATGGGCTCTCATTTCCAGAACTTGGCAACCTTCGGTAGTCCGATAACTCAATTTCAGGTGGAATATCAACGAGCAGTTGTGCGGATAATGGTGATTCGTTTTTCCATGGCCAATTAAACTGTGTTTGCGTATTTGTGTCCTTCGAATGGAAGGACATCATTCATGAAAGGAAAACCCAAAAATAATAGGTATCTTTGCCATGCCACAGAAAATAACCTATAACCAAAACCAAAGGAATTGAGTGAGTCACATTTTGCATACCTTCAATTACCAGTTAAGTATGATGAAATATGTGGGCGCAAAAATCGTAAGTACAGCAGGACGAAGAAACTGAGAAAACATTTTATGTCTACTATGTAGAGCCACACTTTTTTTCTTCAAACAATCTGAGCACAGCGCAGACCAAGTTCTGAACAAGAAAAGCACCGTAGATAAGGCTAAAAGAGAACTTTCCTATGCCGAACGCAAGATGCCAAACAGGTTACTGCCTCCAAATCCAGGCAGCAACAATGTGACGCCAAATACATTGAATCGGGTTTTCCTCAGAAATATAGGCTAATTGATCGATCAACTGCCACCGGAAGGACCAAACGTAATTGCACAGTACACATCTCCATGTTTGCGTCGCCTCCACGAAAAGCAATTCGGTGTCCCGCACCACACCTCAAGCCGCAAGGTGAGCAGCTAAACGACCAGTTAAACTAATTTCTAGCGAAATCTCTACCCACTAGCACCCAAACCACCGAAGCACACGGCCGTTTCAACCACGAGATTTTTCCTCCCGGTAACACCAGATTTCCGAACAAAACCAGACCAAACCAGTCCTCCAAAGCTTCTATAGAAAAAAATTCACCGGGAAAGCCACGCGGAAAGGGCGAGGGGGAAGGGCGATAGGCTCCACTAAACCTGGCGGGCACCGGCGATCGCCGGCCCACGGGAGGAGGCGCGCGGGGCGATGGTCTCGTCGCGGGAGGAGGTGACTTGCGGTGGACTGCGGCTTCGGGGTTGGGGAATCGCGCGAGGAGGACGGTGGGGAAGACGAGGCGAGGGAGACGAGAAGCGGTGGTGTGTTCTCAGGAGACGTGACGGGATCGGGGACGGAATGGAATCGTACTGGACGGGATCGTTTTGTTCGTTTCGTTTATCCATGGGTTTCGCCTTGCTTTGGTTTGCTTCGCGTGGCCTCGCGTTGTGCTGGTCGCCAAGTAACCGGGGGACTTGGGAGTCGTGATGAGCCGTGGCTAACTAATTAGATTGATTAATGCTGAAATCGTCATTTGTGGGAAAGGATTTCTTGTTTCTTCTCTCTGTTAGTAACCAGTAAGTAGAGTATTTTAGTTGGGTAGGTGCAAACGACACGTTAATTCAACTCTGATTTCTTAAGTCACTTCGCAGATGATTCACAGATCAACCTCTCTTATCCTTTTACAGCAGATTTCGCCCGTAGAAAGGCAATCAAGGCTCCTATGACACGGTGCATCTCAATGCCTCGTGAACTTCCCTGACTTCTTTGGCATCTCCACAGACATCTGAAAATCTGAGCGGACGGTGAGCTGCCGCTTGATTTGCCTGCCCCAATTGCGACCGTCCGTTTCTCTTCGGCGCGCGGGTGCACGCGTGTCACTGCGCGCTGCCATGCGCGGCTGCTGTGCTTGCTACACGTTACCGGCGTAGCGTTAGGCGCGTCCTCAGCCGCCGACTCGCCGAGGCGCCCGGGCAGGGCTCCACGCATCCACGGGCCCGCGTGTGGCCGCGTCGTCCGTGCGCTCACGTCGAGGTGTGCAACCCCGTGTGATCTGACCGGCCCAGTTGGCTATTAGAATTCGGTCCGAATTGATGCGTGTGTTGGGTTGCATGGCATAAGGCGGGTTACTAGGCCAGCCTGATCGTCTGAGAGAACGGAATGGCCCGTTTACGTGTCTGCGTCTTCTTGGAAGTTCAAACCGAACAGGGGATCTTCAGATATGGCCGAAGTGTAGTAATCTTAGAATAGGATATTAAGGTCTGCTTGGAACCGCTCCGTTTCACTAAAATCTGATCTACTATGTAAAATCTACCCTACTATATAATTGGCGAGTTGAGAGAGTGGACATATCACCCCTCTGGTAAATCTCAGCCCTTCATTTTTAATCATCTACCATCTAAAAAATCCCAGCCCTTTATCTTTACTCTATTAAAAATAAAAATATTAAATCTCAGCCATTCATTTTAGCGTCTCAGCAAAATTATAGGAGATTAGATCGATCTCCTTCCTCCTACATATTTCCATAATGACCAGTCAAGACTTTCCAGATTATCTAGATTATT
>KE370911.1:52265-70368 GCA_000418225.1 Zizania latifolia
GCCCGCCTCCGCCGGCACTCCATCCCCGCCAACGAGAGTGCCCGCCAGCCGCCCTAGCCCCGTCAGCCATCGCTCCATTGCGGCACGCGTAGTCGCAGTCGAGCAGGCGGAGAGACGAGGCGCAGGGAACAGAAACAAATCTCGCGAATCGGTATGTTTCAGTAATGGCAGGTGGGTAATTTTTAGGTATCTCCATGACTACTCTCTAAAAGTGATTTCACATAGCACCCAATAAATTGCTCCGTAAAAAACAAGGAGCGGAGTCTTGAATCTTTATTTTTTGCGGATCTAAAAATTGAGATCTGGACCTATTTGGATAGCGGTTTGCGGAGCGGAGCTAAAAAACCTAGAGTGAAGCAGTGCCAGACACCCCCTAAATTGGTGAATCGACACGAGTAGACCACCCAGCCAGTTGGTGACGCCAATATTTGGTGTGGTCATAGCCAGAAGATCCTTTGCCAACATCTTTTCAAACAGGAGATCTCTCTTGGATCCCTCCACTCCACAGCCAGCAATATTCATAGTTGTTTCTGCTTGGCTTGGCAGCAAAAACGGTGAAAGATGATCAAGGAGTAAAGTTCATCGCAAGCTTTCGCCATTGACAGTTGCCGATCTTCTTCTACTCCCAAGATGCATGTAAACAAATTCAGTAGAAAAAAAGACTATCATACATATGATTATGAATTTCTGAGTCTAATAGTATGCTCAGGTTCAGTACTAGACTAGACTATCATACACGATGGCACCCTTATTTTATCTTCTTCCAAACAGGGGCCTTGATCCCCCCCTGCTTCTAAATATAAACAATAGATAGTAAGTACTCCAGTACATGATGACAATCGGCTCAAATTGGTGTAGCGATAGCCTGGAGTGGCGTAGCCATCGTTAGTACCATCCCAAACTTCTCCGCCATGTCCAGCCCGTTCCTCTCGACGTCCAGCGGAAGTGTCCACTCAAACCGGTGTAGCAAGGACGCGAGCATGAGATGCATCACGCGAACAGCAAGCGGCATCCCCGGGCAGATCCTTCGACCGGAGCCAAACGGAACCAGGTCGAAGTCGCGGCCACGGAAATCCACCTCTCTCTGCAGGAATCTCTCCGGCATAAATTCGTCAGGCTTGCGCCACACCTTGTTGTCTCGACCAATCGCCCAAACATTCACCAGAACGCGTGCGCCCTTGGGCACCGTGTATCCTCTGACCTCCGTGGTCGTCTCGGCCTGGTGAGGAAGCAGCAATGGCGCTGGAGGATGGAGCCGGAGGGTCTCTTTCACGACAGCCTGAAGGTACTTGAGCTGACTAATGTCGGATTCCTCAATTTCTGTTTTAGAGCCAATCACACGAGCAATCTCTTCACGAACTTTCGCCATTGATGGTGGATTTTCCAGCAGCTCTGCCATTGCCCATTCAACAGTTGCTGCGCTTGAATCACTTGCCGCGGTAAACAAATCCTGTAGAAAGCGGCCAGAGCCCAGAGAAAACGTGGACGAGGCGGAGCAGGGGTGGCATCAGGCAGGGAGTTCACATGAGTTGAAAATAAGTTTACCTTTTTTATGTTAGATAAAATAAGTAAACAAAATTTAAAATAATTAAAATGAGTAGAATAATAAATAATTTAACTAAGTAAAGTTTGGTATGATAAACAATCAAAACCAAAATATACGGTAAAAAATAATTGAAACTTAAAGTTTAAAATAGTAAATGATGAATTTTTCAACGTGTGAGACTGTGAGCTTAAACATTACGGAAAACTCACAAGTCACAATCACAGTCAGAGCGGACGAGCATACCGCAAGCAATGACCACAGCGTTTGCCGATCGAACCCCTGGCCATCCTCCGCGCGGTAGTCGAGCAGAACGTCGAGGAAGTCGTTCTTGGGCGGCTTGCCCCCGGCGCGCTCCCGCATGCGCCGTTCGATATGCTGGTCGAATGCGGCGTACAGCCGCGCGAACACCTTCGTCTGCCGCCTCCGCAGCCGCTGCGGGTCGAGCGGCGCGACGACAGGGAAGAAGTCCGACATGTTGGGCACCCCGGAATGTGTCGCAAATTCCGTCATCATATCCATGAACTCCCACGACGGCCCACCGCGGCCGTCGTCAAGGTCCACGAGGTCGGCCGAGAACACGGTGCCGGAGATCAGGTTCAGCACGGTCATGAACACGACGCGACCGACGTCGACGGCGACGCCCTCGTGTGCCAAACGCGCAACGTGGGTCACGAGCCGATGCGCCTTCTCGCGTCGAAAAGACTGCTCCGCGTCGAGGCGGTGCGACGCGAAGAGCTCCGCGGAGCACACTTTGCGGAGGGCGCGCCACTGGGGGCTGCTGGTCGGGAGCCAGGCCATGGACATGCTGTCATGCGCGCAAGCCCGGATGATGTCTGGAACAGAGCGCCCGGAGAAGGCGGCATCGTGGCGCTGGAGGATGTCTCGAGCGGCGTCCGGGGAGGAGGCGACGACGGTGGTGTTGGCGCCGAGGTGGAGCGTCATGAGCGGGCCATGGCGCTGAGCGAGGCGCGCGAGGGAGCGGTGCGGCTGGGCACCGAGGTCGAGGAGGTTACCGATGAGCGGCCACGGGCGGGGACCCGGCGGTAGGTTGTGACGAGCATGGGTGAAGAGACGGAGGAGGTACAGAGAGGACACGACAAGAATCACGCACGGCGCGTAGAGGAAGAGGAGATCCATGGTTTGCAAGTGGCAACTCGAGACAAGTAGCAGGCGTGCTAGAAATATGCACAGTAAAAGCTACAAAAGGTACTGTCAATCTACTTTCATCATTTTATATTACAAGATGTTGTAAGTCTCAAAACTTTAACTAAATTTAAATTTAAATATTTATATTTATAAAATCAAATAAATATAATATTAAAACATATTTTATGGTTAACTGAATGAAACTGATTTGATATTATAGCTATTGGTATTTTTTATAAAATTGGTATGAGTTTAAGAAGTTTAATTTAAAAAGAGGTTAAATGACTTATAATATAAAATGTAGAGGACCGGATGTATAAAACTAGCTGTGCAAATTTGGCCGACCAGTAAAATAGTTTTGTATAATTAATAATTATTCATGTAATATCCGATGAGTGCAAAACGTGTGGTGCGCATGTTTTTAGGTTTAGAATCATTTAAATAAGGATAAGTGCAAGTAACAACGACGTCAGAGGCTCACGATATTTGTTGACTATTAAGGCTATATCTGTTGGAATTCAATAGATTCCTTTGACCGTTGCTTCCGAACAACCAGTGCACGACAGTGATTGATTGAGCTATGGCCTCACTCGTACATAATACTTTTCGAGTGGCAAAAGAAGAAAACCAGACATCGCGTGTTGGAAATAATCCTAATTTATGAAGAAAAAAATTCTAGAATCATATAGGTTTTGAGACTTCTATTAGGTTTTTATATAACATGGAAGTAGAATGTGTATACGTAGATAATATGTTCTATAGATATTGAAATATAATATATATTTTAGATGTAGCGAAAGAAGAAAAGAGAAATAATATTATAATCCTGTCCTAATTGATTCTTGGTGTGCTGCATTAATTGCATATTGTTTTTAATATTGTTGAAAAATCAGATAATTGGGCTAAGATTTTCTGGTCTCCAGAATTTTTTAGCCAAAGAGGTTCGCTCCTAGTTGCATGAGGAACATCCATACAACTTACAAGGGAGTAGCTGGTAACCAAAAGTCTAGAATCATATAGGTTTTGAGATTTCTATTAGGTTTTTGCTATAACATGAAAGTAAAATATAATATATATTTTATATGTGCTGAAAGAAGAAAAGAGAAATAATATTATAATCCGGTCGTAATTGATTATTGGTGCGCTGTATTAATTGCATATTATTTTTAATATCATTGAAAACTCAGAACTTTGGGCTAAGATTTTCTTTTCTCCATAATTTTAAGCCAAAGAGGTCCGCTCCTAGTTGTATTAGAAACATCCTTACAAAGGAATATCACAAGCATCAACCAAAAGTCGCACCAAACCATTCTGGCATTCACCATCTCACGCTACACTACACATGACAGTCGCACAAAAAGAATAAACACTCGGTACACATTCACGTTTGCTGGATAATAATTGATTATGTCACAGACTCACAGTACTACTGCTGCTTCAATTTCTGGTCACACATATGATTCAAGTCTCGTATAGTGACCGGAAATCTATGTAGTAGTAACTTATAGACTCCCCTTTTTGATCTTCTTCCATGCATGAACAACACATCGCTGTATAGGACGACGATCGGCTTAAATAGGTGTAGCAATGGCCTGGAGTGGCGTAGTCAAAGCTATTACTACCCTAAAGTCCTCCGCCATGTCTAGCCCTTTCTTCTCGACGTCTGGCGGAAGCGTCCACTGAAATCGGTGCAGCAAGGACGCGAGCATGAGATGCACCATGCGAACAGCGAGCGGCATCCCAGGACAGATCCTTCGACCGGAACCAAACGGAACCAGGTCGAAGTTGTGGCCATTGAAATCCACCTCTCTCTGCAGGAACCTCTCCGGCATGAATTCGTTAGGCTCGCACCACACCTTGCTGTCTCGGCCAATCACCCAAACATTCACTAGAATGCGTGCACCCTTGGGCACCGTGTATCCTCCGATATTTTTAGTGGTTTCAGCGCGGTGAGGAAGCAGCAATGGCGCTGGAGGATGGAGCCGGAAAGTCTCTTTCACGACGGCCTGGAGGTAGTCGAGCTGGCTAATGTCAGATTCCTCGATTTTAGGTTTAGAGCCGATCACTCGATCAAGCTCCTCACGAGCTTTGGCCATTGACGGTGGGTTTCGTAGTAGCTCGGCCATTGCCCATTCTACACCTGTTGTGGTTGTATCAGTTGCTGCGGCAAACAAGTCCTACACAAAAAAGGTCCGGAGAATCGTGTCAGATATTTTGTTGTATCAGTAATGTTGACCGCTAAAATGTGTTTCTCATCCGCAGTCGTTCACGTCCACAACTTATCTTGAGATTATTTTTCTGTACAGGAGAGCAGCACGGCTAATGAAGCTAAACACTAGTGTAAACTCAGTAACTCACAATCAGATGAACTTATACCGTGAACAAAGACAGCAGCGTTTGCCGATTGAAACTTCGGCCGTCCTCCGTGCTGCGGTAGTCGAGCAGCACGTCCAGGAAGTCGTTCTTGGGCGGCTCCCCCGCGGCGCGATCCCGCATGCGCCGCTCGATCTGTTTATCGAATACGGCATGCAGCCGCGCGAACACCCTCGCCAGCCGCCTCCGCAGCCGCTGCGGGTCTAGCGGCGCGACGGCGGGGAAGAAGTCCAACACGTTCGGCATCCCGACGCAGCTCGAGAACTCCGTTATCACGTCCTTGAAGTTCCCCGCCGACTCCCCGCGGTCGTCATCGAGGTCCGTGAGGTCGACCGTGAATACGGTGCTGGAGAGCAGGTTCAGCACGGTCGTGAACACGACGCGACCGACGTCGACGACGGCGCCCTCGCGCGCCAGCCGCGCAACGTGCGACACGAGCCGATTGACCTTCTCGCTGCGGAGATGCTGCTGCGCGTCGAGTCGGTGTGGCGCGAAGAGCTCCGCGGAGCACACCCTGCGGAGGGGGCGCGCCACTCGGGGCTGCTCGGCGGAAGCCAGATCACGGAGAACCTGTCGTGCGCGCACGCGCGGACGACTTCAGGCACAGCGTGCGCGGAGAAGGCGGCGTCGTGGCGCTGGAGGATGTCTCGGGCGGCATCCGAGGAGGAGGCCACGATGGTGGTGACTGCGCCGAGGTGGAGTGTCATGAGCGGGCCGTGGCGCTGGGCAAGACGCGCGAGGGATTGGTGCGGCAGCTGAGCGCCGACGTCGAGGAGATTGCCGATGAGTGGCAACGGGCGAGGACCCGGCGGTAGGTTGCGGCGGGCGTTGTCGAAGAGACGGAGGAGGTATAGAGAAGAGACGAGAATAATTGCACATAAGCCGTAGAGGACGAGCTCCATGCTTGAGACAAGCAGTCGTGGGCGTGCTAGGAAATGCAGGATATATAGGACCCACCACATAGGAGATTCCTGTCCGTGACACAGCGAAATGCTTATTAATACCTCAATGATTGATGCCACTGTTTCTTAAATATCAGTCAAATAGTTTTCTATATATAATAGAGTGATAATATATGTCATTCATATAATTTGAAGTTCAAACTCGGTCTACAAATCGAGTGTTCTCATCACATATAAATTTGTTTTTCGATTTGTAGATTGAGATTGGATTTGAAATTTTGTGACACGTCAAATATTACAACTATATATTTACAATTTCATTTGATCATTCATATTACATTTGAGTAGGAAACATGTGTTGGCACACACCTTACTGTTAAATCCTCTTTAAAAATACTTCATTTGTTTCAAAATACTCTCTCTATTCAAATTTGATCGCTGTCTAAACAAAAATAAATCATTCAATATTGATTAGCGCCTAAGCGCGCACATGATATTACCCATGTGGATGCATGCTGCTCACTTTACATTAAGAAAAAATTATGTATAGCGGCATGGTGGTTGTATGAAGTTTAAGTAGTTTGACAAATAAAATATGTCATGTGTCCTTCGTTATATGCCTTAATCTTTTTATAAATTAAATAGATTATAGAACAATAATTTTCTTCTTGATCTTTGTGTCACAATCTTATATGATGATCAAACTTGAATGTCAAAAATGTTTCTAGATTTTTTACGGGGATTAAGAAGATAGATGAAATTAAATTAGACATGATTGTGATTAGTTGAGATAAGGAAGCAGGTGAAGAAAGTTAAATAAGAGGTGGTTATAATTTATTAAGACAGGAGAGTAGTTGAATAGGTATCAATATTTTAGATAAGACTTGAATAATATTACTAGCTTTATTCTAAGAGGAAGGAAGTAGACAAGTATTTCCTCCATCCTTAAAAACATTACTTTTGAGACAAATTTATGGTGATAGTGAAAAAATAAAAATGTCTCTATTCAATAAGAAAATAAGAAAATAGTATTATAAAATTATAGGTAAAAGATAGATAAAAAGTATTGAAGGAATATAATTTTATAATTTGCGAAAGGTAGGCAAAGAGGTAAAATTGTTTTTTAAAGATAATATCGAAGAGATATAAATAAAATATTTTGGGACGAAGGAACTAATAAATACATTATAAGATTGGATATTAGCTGTTTTTATATGTGGCAAATTTTACGGTACACCAGAAATATTATCAAACGTTCATTTATTTTGATCTAATGGCTAGGATTAAAGATGGCGACCTATTACCTCTCAGAAGGTAGTAGGTCACCCTTAATTTTTTTGCGCAGATTTTCTAATTTTCTGCATATACTTTCTAATTTTTTATGTTGACTTTCCAATTATCTACTGGTCACCAAATATTTTTAATTTTAGTTTATTTTTAATCTTAACTAAAATCAATAGTCTAGATTAATCTTAATTAATTTAAGTATTACCTCTCATAGGTAATGAGTGTACAGAGCTCTTATATGTTATTTTAGTTGTAATCTGTAATACTATTTGATGTTGTTCTTGGAACTACCACAATACCATGCACGATAGTGATTGACATAATTACGTCCCTCCAAAATGGCATAATCTGTGAACGCGCTCGAAAAGACAATAATGACAAAAAAAGAACAATAATATTGTATAATTTTTATTATCATCGAGAAGATACTCAATGATTGAGATGAATAAGTATTCCCTCCCTTTCACAAAATATCCTAACCTTTACGGTTGAATACATTTATTAAAAAGATATGTTAAAAAACCATAATACATTCCTCGGAGTGGATGAGTGTAGGTTACTTTAAAGGTAAAAATGATCTTTTACTAGTACGAAATTGCTATATTTAAGATAAATTTTAAACTCTAAAAGACACTATATTTTAAGACAGATAGAGTAGCAGACAAATTAAATGAGAGATGATTGTAATTACTTAAAATGAGAGGGTAGGTAGAAAAATAATTACTTCATCTGTCTTAAAATATAACATTTTTAGGGTTCAACATTTATCATAAATAATAAATCTAGTAACTTAATATTTGTAAAATGTTTTTTACCTCTAAATTAGTTAATATCGTTGGACTTTATTACTTATTACTCTATCTAACCACTCTTAGATCCACACTTACCCATCCTGATAAAAATATTATGATATTTTTACACATCTTATTAATATATGTGTCTAAGCTTAAATGTTACTGAATAGGATGATATAGTATATTTTAGTATAAAATTTGAATGTTATAAGTTTTAAACATGAAGGGAGTAGACAAGTAATAAAACAATTGGAAGGTCTGATATTAGCTGTTTTATACTTCTTACACAGATTGGATACATACGGATATTAGTGATATCATATTTTTTTGGATTCGGATACTCCGGATACGGATACGGAAACTGATATTATCGGATACGAATACGGAGTGGATATAAATATGATTACGGATATTTATCGGAACAAGATAACAAATGTTCTCTAAACTAGAAGTTTTTCTGAATTTTAAAATCTTTTAAAAGAACAACTTTTTTGTTTAAATTCTTGAGAAAATGATAGATTTTTATCCTTACAAATATCCTATTTCTAAGCAGAATTTTTTTATTTTCTTTTTAATTTTTCTCTCTTCTCCTTTTCTTTCTCTTCTCTCTTTTCTCTTTTTCTTTTCTCACTTTCCTCTTTCTTCCCTCTTGTCTCTTCCCCTTTCTTTCCGTTCTTTCTCCGGTCAGAGGCAACATCCAAAAACAAGAGTGACAGTAAAAATCAACAGCATGCCAGCAACAAGCGATTCATGGCCCCAAGGCAAACCACTCCGTGTACATCACACAACGCAGAACGCTAAACCTCCTTACCCCGGCGGCGATATTCGAGTGCGTTGCAGCAATCCCCTTCCGCAAATAGCTTGGGAGATGTTCCCACTACCACCACGATCTCTCACGGCGCAGGGGGCTACTGCTGCATCGATATATCATTGCAACAACGACGCGGAAATCACTGGAATCTACCAACGCATCCAATCAGAGCGACGCCACGAACCAATCTCCTCCGGCAGCCGAACCAAACAGACGGACCGCGGCCGGATTCCCACGCGCGTCCACGGCGCTCGCCGCCGCGAGGCGTGAGAGTTCGACAAGCCAAATTCAAAATCAGCGGCGGGGCGGCGGCCGGGGCAGGCGGCAGCGGGGGTAGCGGCCAGGGCAGGCGACGGTCGTAGCGGCCCGAAGCGACTGCAGCAGGCACGGGTCTTACGGGTCTCAGAAGGGACGGTTTGTATGTTAAAATTCTATCTTTGGGTGAGGTACACGAGCTATATCAATCAAATATCTATATGACTAAATGGATTTTTTTAATAATTCAAATTTGAGTTATCTGAATTCGTATCTGTATCTGTCTCATATCAACGATGTCATATATGTTTCTGCATCCGGAAAAAATCCGAATTCGAATACGTATCCGAAAAAATATGTATCCAAAATAAAAAATCCGGATCCGAATCCGTTTTTTTCGGATTCAGTCGAAAACTATCCGAATCACTTTCGCCCCTACTTCTTACACCCCATCCTAAAATATAGTACTTTTAGTATGTATTAAGAACATATATAAAAAGGTTATAATATCCTCTTTAAAGTGGGTGAGCGTAGATCTGAGAATGATTAGGTGGAGTAATAAATAATAAAGTCTAAGTATAGTATGCGATAATTTAGAAGTAAAAATTATATTTTATTGCTACCTTGGAACAAATTTTAAATTTGAAATGTCGGTAGAGTACGTTATTTTAGTTGTAATTCGTACTACTCCTTAGATGTAGTTCTTGGAAAGTTGCTGCCACAATACCAACGTACGATAGTGGTTATGTCCCTCGGAAATAACACAATCTGTGAACACGCCAGAAAAGAAGACAACGATGGCAGAAAAGAGGACAATAACATAGTCCTATGAATGTTATGATTATTGAGAAGACTCACAAGATTGTGCCAATTATGATAGTTGTGATGCCGCCCTCGTCGTGACTCGGCCGCGCCAGTCATCCCGCGCGCGCCAGGCAGCCGGCGTGCCCTGACCGCGCGAACGCGCCCAGCCAGCTGCGAGCTGCGCCGCCCCATCCCTGCTCTCGCGTGCGCGCCACGCACGCCGCTCACCCGCTGGACGTCCGCGCCATGCCACCGCTCTCCGTGCGCCACGCTAAGCAAAACGAAACGCCTCGCCGTGCATCGCCGACCTATCTTCATCGTCTGCCTTGCATCGGGTCACGATCCACGCCGTCCATCGCTGCTCCGCGTCGAGTCCGCGTCGCCGCGCGCCATACGCCGAACTGTGCGCACACAGTAGCCGGTACTTCGGCGCAGAGCTCAGGCCCACACCACAGCGTCTCGCTGCCCGTCGCCGCCGTACCACTGTCATTCGCGAATCCTGACGCCATATCGTCCGAAGCTTCGCCGCATCAGGACTCCTGCTGATCGCCAGTGACATCGTTGTGTCCCCGTTAAACGCCGCCACCCCTTATAAGCGTCGCGCTGCTCTCTCTCCCATCGCTTTCCCTATTCTGGCACCCAATCGCCTCCATCAGCTCCCCGGGCCCCCAAATCACCTCCGCTCGCTCCAATCCGCCCCATTTCGCCAGGCTTCGTGAACTGATCGCTGGGACTGCGTCGCCGCCGTGCTCGGTATGTGCCCTACTACTATCTCCATTGCCCCATTACTTGCGACATGGCCGGAATCATGACCAGCACCCTCAGTTTGTTCTGTTTCAGTACCAAGGCCCACCGGAACTAGCTGATCGCCGGAGTTCCCTTCCGCCGCCTCCGTGCTCTGCTTCGCCGCGAACTCCGAATGAGGTATGCCGGAACAACGATTCATCATAGTTGTAGCTGCGCCTATAGTTGCTAGTCGTGTTCCGATAGTTCCCTTGTCCCGTCGTCGGCCGTAGCTCGCCGACGACGAGGAACCCTAAAACCCGAACCCATGCGCTCATCGCTAGCCTAACGTGGTCTATTGTAGCTCGATCGGATAGCACATATAGCTTCCTGGAACCATTAATCCTGTGAAAAGAAACCCCATTGGCCTCTGTAGCTCCACCGTCGTCCCCCGCACCGGTGACCTAGCCGTCCACTCCCATTTAATTTCTGGCAAATCTATAGCTCTTCTAAAAAATCCTACCGTTCGTTAGCTTCTGCTTGTCTAGATGTATCTACTGACGAAATTTCATGTTGATCAAAGCTTCTGTGGCGAAGTTGTCTCGTGAGGAATACTGGCCGTTCACTATTGTCTTCAACCTCCAGCCACGCCAGCCCCGTGTGGCTGACAGGGTGGGCCCGCCTGTCAGCGCCCTTCATCCTGCACCTTTGCGCCCTCGCTTGCTCTCTGTCCGACGCGTGGCGTCCGCCTGCTTGCGCTGACGCGTGGCCAAACGCGGATTTTTTTAAAAATAATACAATTTTTTAAATAAATTTCAATTCTGGTACACGAAACTGAAAATTTGTAAAACTGGGTCTCTGTCGGCGCTTGAATGGCCAATCTAGGCCGATCGGCAGTCGGCCTAGATCGGCCAGCGGCGTGGTCTTGTCGGCACATAAAGTGCCGATCTAGGGCGGGTGGCCCTAGATCGGCAGACCATGTGCCGATCTAGGCCAGCCCCCTAGATCGGCACATGGTATGCTGATCTAGGGCCACCCGTCCTAGATCGACACTTCATGTGTCGACAGCAGCTCTATAAAAAAAGGGCCGAAGCTCCCCTCCCAGCCACCCCTTGTAACTCCTCTAGCCCGCAGACAGTTACTTCTCCTTCTAGGTATGTCCTTTTTCTCTCTCTTTTTTCTTTAGGATATAGTTTAGTAGTAGATTAGGGGTACTTTAGAAGCAGATTAGGGGTAATTTAGGAGTAGATTAGAGGTAATTTAAGAGTAGATTTACGATATATTTAACATAATTTAGAGGTTAATTAAATATAATTTGGAGGTAATTTAAACATATTTTACCAATTTTAAAATAGTTTAGAAGTAACTTAGGGGTACTGTAATCACACTTTAGCAATAATGTAGGGCTTTTTAAACACACTTAAGCGATAATTATGTGAATATTAAATAAATATGTGTTTTTTATTAGTTGTTCTGGATACCATGAGGTCATGCAGAACATGTGGGTATAAATGCAACATTTTAAATTTATGTCGACATATCAATTGCATATTTTCTTATCGTAGATGATGAAAAAGAACAAATCTGAGTATGGTTACGATCCTCGTCACCGTCTGCTGGAAGGTGTTAAACCTCCTATGTGTTTTTATAGAGATAAATGTAAGTTTATGAGAAGTATGGATGACCTCACATACGAGATGAGGTACTAGAAGTGTGGCAACTACTCTTACACTCCTGAAAAACCAAAGCCAAGACCAAAGCGTGGACCACGTGCTAATAAATCGGTATGAATAATTATGCTATTTCTTTGGTTATATCTTGTTCTCAAATAAATCACTTATAATATATCTATTAATATTTCTGCATGTAGGTAACTCTTTCACCGTCGTCACCTCTGCTCTGTGACTTTGTCAAATGGATTAATAAGGAGGTGCACCGTGATGACTGTACAGAGCTTATAAGACACAAGGAGTTCAATATGGAGCTTTTTGAGATACGATACTAGTGGGCCTGCGAGCGTGAGGAAGAAGAGAAGAGGAGAGAGGAGGTGGAGCGCAAGGCAAAAGAGGAGCGTGAGGCTGAAAGGGAGAGGAAGCGTGAGAGGGCTCGTCGTGCTAAGGAAGCAGGACTAGACGTCATAAGGAAGGGAAAGTACTATCGCTACACTCAGTAGTCAGTTTGGATAAGTCTCAGCTATTTTTATTTTCCTAAAGACACGTAATCACGTTTGCATATGCCATTATAATGTATTGTGTTATGTCACGAACTATTTTGTTAGAAGTTGTTGATGCTGGACTATTTTAATTACTGTGTCATGCCATTGCAATATCTATTTCGAAGGCAATTACACATCTGTAAACAATCTCATCAAATGTGGTATTGAAGTGTAAGCTCAAATTATGAGTAGATAGTGAATAGCAGGGATACTACGAAGTGCATGTTCATAATATGAAGTGCATAATGACATAATATGACATATTATAATAAATATTTCAGTACAAATCGTTCGTCCCTACGATAACAACCGCAAGTCGTACTAACCACCACGCCTACCCCGAGTGCGTCTCGGTGGCTGCTCCAAGAAGGTAAACCTATCAGGCGAACGACACACCCTAGGCGGTCTAGCGGGCTGCTGCTCTGGCTGCGTCAGTGGTGGTGCTCCCTCAAGCTACAAAGGCCCGAACACCTCAGCCGTGCCATGCTCCCAGGCATCGTAACCTCCTAAGTCGTGCTGGCCACCAGTACCAAAGTCTATCGGTCTAGACGGACTGTGATAGGCAGGGTCCACGTCGGCTCGCTAGTATTGATATGGATACAACGCTGTATAAACATATGAGTTATTAGTGACATAATTTAGATTACGATGTAAAACTGTATAAGACTGTACAGTTCTCACCAGGTGTCAGATATGCTCTATATTCCAATGGTGCCGGTGCGGCATGTCTCGATGGGCCCGCTGCCAATGATGGGCCCGCTGCCAATGATGGGCCCGCTATCGATGATGGGCCCAGACCGTAGAAGTATTGGTGTGGGGGATACCAATACTGTGGTAGCTGCACTGGTAGGGGTGCCGACATTAGAGGCACTGGCTGTGGACGAGGAGCTGGAGGAGGTGGCTGAGAGGCAGCGGCTAGAGGAGGTGGCTGAGGGGCAGCAGCTGGAGGAGATAGCCATGCAGACGTGAGGCGGATAGAAGCATCGATCTCGTCAAGAGCCGCCCGCACTCCCGTCCAGTCCAGCGGGTTGTGCACCACATCAACCTCGTCGACCCACCGTGGGACGATATCGTCGATATAGTTCCGTGTGTTCCACATGTGATCGGACTACAAAAGAATAAAGTCAAATAGTTACGTAGTATCAATCATCAATCATCGGAGATTAGACAATTCATGTACCTACCGACTCGTGATGGGCAGCGACCATGTGAGAAGGATGTTCATACGTCACAGCAGCCGTAGGTGGAGGACCATCGCCCCGTCCTCTGACGAGACGAACCCTGGTACGAACGGAGTACCATCGAAGGTAGTCATAGTATGTCGTAGGGTCGTAGTCGTCCTCCTCCTTGATGGAATTGTGTCTAAGAAAATTCTGGGGGAACCGGAAGTTCTGGCTGTAGCCGGAAGTTGAGTTCTGGAGCATCTAAAAGTTCAGGTAGGACCAGAAGTTCCGGATCAGTCCCAGTGTTCGATTTTCTGGATGAACCGGAAGTTCCGGCTAGAGCCGGAAGTTTCGGTTAGACCGAAAGTTTTAGGTTGAGAATTAATTCGATACAGAAGGTATATTTCAGAAGTTCCGGTGGCCGAAAGTTCTAGCTATAGCCGGAACTTTTGGACCAGGCGAACAGATTAGATCTGTTGGGCTTTAATACAGATTATAGGCCCACGATGGTGCACTATATAAAGAGGGGTGGGGCTAGCACGTGAAGGCTGCTGGTCATTGCTACTTCACCCTAACCCTAGCCGCCACCTCTCCTCTCTCCACGATCACAAGTGTTGTGATTGATCTTCTGGATCTCGCGAGCGGTGATGGGACCAGACTCTGAAAAATGGCTTGAAGCCATAAGATCCGAGTTGGAATCTATGCGAGAGAACCAAGTTTGGAACTTGGTCGATCCACCCGATGGTGTAAAAACCATTGAGTGTAAATGGATTTTTAATAAAAAGATAGACGTTGATAGAAATGTTCACATCTATAAGGCACGATGGGTGGCGAAAAGTTTCAGGCAGATTCAAGGTGTTGATTATGATGAAACGTTTTCGCCCGTCGCTATGCTAAAGTCTATCCGGATCATCCTAGCGATTGCCGCATTTCATGACTATGAGATATGGCAGATGGATGTCAAGACGGCTTTCCTTAATAGAAACCTAAGTGAGGATATGTACATGACACAGCCTGAAGGTTTTGATGATCCAGGGAATGCTGGGAAAGTTTGCAAACTGCAACGATCCATTTATGGGCTAAAGCAGGCTTCTTGGAGTTGGAATCTTCTTTTTGATGAGGTAGTCAAAGGGTTTGGCTTCATCAAGAACAAAGAAGAGTCTTGTGTTTACAAAAAAGCTAGTGGAAGCTCACTTGTGTTTCTGGTCTTATATGTAGATGACATATTGTTGATCGGAAATGATATTCCTATGTTAGATGCTGTTAAGTCTTCGTTGAGAAAAAGTTTCTCAATGAAAGATCTTGGAGAGGCAGCATACATCTTGGGCATAAAGATCTATAGAGATAGATCGAGAAGGTTAATTGGATTAAGCCAAAGTATGATATTGACAAGGTATTAAAATGGTTCAATATGCAGAATTCTAATAAAGGTTTCCTGCCGATGTCACATGGTATTTCTCTCAGCAAAATCAGTGTCCTACGACACCTGATGAGCTGCAGAAGATGAGTGCGATCCCGTATGCCTCCGTAATTGGATCCATCATGTATGCCATACTGTGTACACGCCCAGATATTTCTTATGCTCTAAGTGTTACGAGCAGATACCAGTCAAACCCGGGTGAAAGTCACTGGACGGTTGTAAAGAGTATCCTTAAGTACTTGAGAAGAATTGAGGATATGTTCCTGGTGTATGGAGGTGAGGAGGAGCTCGTTGTAAGTGGTTACACCGATGCTAGCTTCCAAACCGATAAAGACGATTCACAGTCGTAGTCAGGATTTGTGTTCTGCCTCAATGGAGGCGCAGTGAGTTGGAAAAGTTCCAAGCAAGAAACGGTTGCGGATTCTACCACAGAGACCGAGTATATCGCAGCTTCAGAAGCTGCGAAGGAGGCAGTTTGGATCAGAAAGTTTGTTTCTGAGTTGGGTGTCATCCCTAGCGCATCCAGTCTAGTGGCTCTCTATTGTGATAATAGTGGTGCCATTGCGCAAGCCAAAGAGCCTAGGTCGCACCAGAAGTCCAAGCACATACTCCGGCGTTATCACCTGATCCATGAGATAATAGACAGAGATGATATGAAGATATGCAAGGTGCACACGGATTTGAACATAGCCGATCCATTGACGAAGCCTCTCTCACAGCCCAAGCATGAGGCGCACTTGAGCTCAATGGGTATTAGGTACTTGCGTGAGTGAGTCCAGTGTATGTGAGATAAAGTGTCTTGTCTATGCTGATGTACATTTGGATAACTTGTTATCTTGTTCCTTGAATAAATGTCTTTTACATTGATCAACAAGTTAATGACTTATTTGTGAGACTCTTTGTGTTATGATGTTGTTCAAAACGATCCCTAATCTCATATCGTCATGTGGGACAGTGATGATTTATAGATTAGCATATCCATCTGACTGATGATCATGTTTCACAGATCATAGACATAGAGATGTCAAATCAGTGATGTGGACTCATGTTAGTGAACATAGAGTTGGGTAGACCCACCTTGAGATATTGCTGGGATTGTTATTGAAATGCGCCATCAGTTGTCATCTCAAATGGTGTACCTGTAGAATCCTTAGACCTGAGATCGTCATTGATTATAGAATGTGTAGTAGCACACTTAGAGGCTTCCAAACGCTATTTCGTAACACGGTAGTTATAAAGGTTGCTTTTGGGTGTGTCACGAAACATGTCGTGGGATGTGAGCGGTCAAGATGGAATTTACCCCTCCTAATAACGGGAGAGACGTCTCTGGGTCCCTCGAGGTAGTTGGATTGGAAAAGTGCATGGCCATGCCACTATGACTAAAGGGTTAGTCATGATTGAATCCACTACTTGATCGAGTGAAATGTCGAGCTATCCAACAAGGGTGGTACGTATCTCGCCTTGAGCTTGACTGATGTCGTGTTGTAAAGGGATTGGTGTGTGAGTATATCAAGGTTCAGAAAGTATGATTTTGACTTTGTATGTTTTCGGGGGTCAATATGTGCTGCTAGGTGCCGCTATTGATCAGCTATTTGGAAGGAGTTTTCGGGTAGTGACCATTTGCGTGTGAACCTATCGGGTCGCACGCTTAAGGAGATGGAATTCGAATCTTGCAAAGAATTGGTTCTTGTGCAAGTGGGAGATTGATGGAATTGTGCCCAAGAAAACTCTGGGGGAACCGAAAGTTCCGGCTGTAGCCGGAAGTTCTGAGTTCTGGAGCATCCGAAAGTTCTGGTAGGACCAGAAGTTCTGGGTCAGTCCCAGTGTTCGATTTTCTGGATGAACCGGAAGTTCCGGGTTCTGGACGAACCGGAAGTTCCGGTTGGACCGGAAGTTTCGGATTGAGAATTAATTCGATAAAAAAGGTCTATTTCGGAAGTTCCGGATGGGATCCGAAAATTCCGGTGGCCGGAAGTTCTGGCTATAGCCAGAAGTTCCGGACCGCGCGAGCATATTAGATCTGTTGGGCTTTAATACAGATTAAAGGCCCACGTTGGTGCGCTATATAAAGAGGGGTGGGGCTTGCACGTGGAGGCTGTTGTTCATTGTCACTTCCCCATAACCCTAGCCGCCACCTCTCCTCTCTCCACGATCACAAGTGTTGTGATTGATCTTCTAGATCTCGCGAGCGGTGCTAGCACGCCGGCGCGAGGTGATCCCGTCCCTGTACGTGTGGATACCGTAGAGGCACCGTTGCTGCATCGGTGCTGATCTTCTTCCTACGGAGTTTGTCGGATCGTCGGATCGTGTCGTCTTCATCACCGGATCGCCGACGAACGAACGAACCTGGGAGAAGAGTTGGTCGAGACCGCGCTACTCCAACTCTACTTCTGCTACCCGAGCGCGTCTCGTGGTTCAAGGTAACGATCCATGATCCCATTACACGCATGGTTTCTGGGCTAACGGGGTAAATTTTTGAAATTAAGCGCTAGCGTAGCCTCCCCATAACCCGACACTATAGAGATAGATTGAGAAGGCTAATTGGATTAAGCCAAAGCATGTACATTGACAAGGTATTGAAACGGTTCAATATGCAGAATTCCAAGAAAGGTTTCCTGCCAATGTCACATGGTATTTCTCTCAGCAAGAGTCAGTGTCCTTCGA
>KE370911.1:95528-108478 GCA_000418225.1 Zizania latifolia
CGCTCTTAATGTGTCCCTCCAGAGGCCATGTTCATGCCACTGGGGTGGTGGTAGCAGTGTGTCGATTTCTTTCTTCCACAACGCAACATGTCGTGAGGAATACCATGAGTACAGACAGGCCTATTGAGGGGCACGGCTCACCCAGTTATAGCAACTCTTCGTAACATCTCAAGCGCTGAATTTAGACAGGACAACCTTCTACGACAGTACTCGTGTAGCTACGAAATAAGACGTGAGAAAGATGACACCTGTTGGCGTAATACAGAATCATGTAACAGGTTTTAGTGTTTAAGAACCTCGAAGGGTTCGCTAAGCAAGCTATAGTTCGAAGAGTGGTCGAGACATCCGAACGAATAATAACCTTCGAGCAAGAATAGTATTGATTGTACTCCGTTAGTTCGATCCCTCCCCACCCTAAAGGGGGGTATTTATAGGTACAATTATCATAGAGTAATACGAAGTTATCCTCTACTTGTAACCGACTATTACAGCATAAATAGTAATTTCATATAGGGGTAGTTTAATAACCTTCCGTGTGAACGAACCCGGCTTCATGTCTTGTCGGAGAGGACATGAATACCACGGTTTCGAAGTACTGCGACTGGTGGTCTCGGAGGCTTCACACATAGCAAGCCGAAGGGGGCTCCGTCAAGAGTTTGAACGGAGCCTTAATTCATACCTTCGAAGGTGGCTTCGCAATCACTGTCATCGGAGCCCTATTAAAGTAAAGCAATTTATCCCAACAGTAGCCCCTCGCACGTAGCCCTTCTATCGGAGGGGTAAAGCACGTCCTCGACGCATGACAGTTTATTGTGTCTTCTTTCGGAGCCCAAGGTTTCGAGGCCTAAAACTTTGAAGCCTAAAGCTCTGACTGCCGTTATTAAAAGTAAATACGTTTCGATCATTAAATGCCTAGCAGGAGCCGATGGGACGCCCTCAGAACTCCAACCAACGTCTGGCGCGGTCAACGGTCCAAAAACGAACTGTCGCGAAACAGGGGCGTGCTGCCCTATTTTACCTTGGCCCTACCTATCATAGACTCCGAAAGGTGCTCGCGGGGTGGTAAAAGTTGGCTTCGGGTGGAGCGCCGCGCGCTTCTTACTGCCTATATAAGCTTCTTTGCTCCTCCGGGCTCATTACGCCCTCTAGCATCCGTAGCCCTTGCTCTTGATTTCTCCTCATTCCGAGCCCCTAGCTCTTGCTTTCGGAGCCCTTAGCTTCTAGCCTCCGTCCTCCTCTTTGCTCAGACTTCAACCCAATTTGTGAAGATACCAAAGAAAGCTTCGGTGGCAAAAAGCCTCTCTTTGGGCGGAGGGTCCAGCTCCGTGCAGGCCTAGGCAACGGTAGCGGCTACGGCGACAGCAAAAGCGGCGACGAAGCACTATGGGCCATTCGACATCCGACCTCCGTCGGAGAAGTTTGAACAGACCCTAGAGCTAAAGAAGACGAGTTCCACCTTGGACTCCGCCAATGAGGCCTACGCCGGGAAGGTCCTCAAGAAGGTTAACCTCCGTGTCGGGAAGAACGATGTCATTCCCATCCCTCGAGCTGACGAAACGGTGGTCTTCGAGGCCTTTTTTGAGGCGGGGCTCGGGATTCCCGCGGAGACGCTGCTGGGCAAGGTACTACAGATGTATAATCTGGAGCTCCCCCAATTATCTCCGAACGCTGTGGCTCGGCTGGCCATCTTCGAGTGGCCATGAGGGCGGAGGGGAGCGAGGGCCACGCGGACGTCTTTGCGGCTCTTCACGACGCTAATTTTCAGCCCAAAAAGCGGACCTGCGAAGACGGAGCCATCAGGGCCTTGGCCTTCGGCAGCGTTAACTTCCAGCTCCGCAAGGAGTTCGGTGACTCCTACTCGGCGAGGGCCTCGAACGATCGCTAGTACTCGAGGTGGGACCAACACTGGTTCTACATCACCGTGGGAGCGGACTCTCCCCTTCACAGCACCAACGCCCTCATCTCGTACTGCCGCCAAGCCCAAGTGACGGTGGACTCCGCCACCATCAAATCCTGAGTCCAGCTGCTGCAGAGGGTGGCCCAGAAGATGAGCATGAGGGATCTGGCGGAGGAGTTCATAACCCTCCAGGTCAGCCCCCTCAGGCGCATATGGCCGAAGGGCCAATTCCAAGACTCCGCAGAGGGCGAACTGAAGGAGATCCCTTCGGAATCCCTTAGTAAGACTCTGAATCATAGCCCCTAAGCCTTAAGTACTTAACTTAGCAATCCTAACTGTTGCCCTCCGCTGTATTGCAGACCAGCGAGACATGCTGACGCCGGAGGCGGCGGTCAGGGCGGTGGACCGCGCCGTTGATGCCCCGACCGTAGATGAACGAAGCCGGCGCATCGTCCTAGTTGGGGCCTAGGAGAGGTACAACCGGGTATAGACCCGGCTAGGGACCAATGAGGTACCGATGCTCCCGGAGCTCCCAGACCCTACCCCTTCAGAGAGGAAGAGGAAGAGGGCCAACGATGACGACGAGCCGCAGGGTTCGTCGCCTCAACGCCCGCGAGGCCCATAAGGCTCCGGAGGACCGTCCAAGCCCCCGCCAGAAGCACTGGCGATCGTGGTCTTGGAGGTTAGCTCTCCATCGCCATGAAGCCCAGCCCCCAAGGTTAGGGCCGACGACGCCCCCGTAGCAGCAGCGGCGGACTAGGGGGCGGAGGCCTCCATAGAAATCGATTGGGGCGACCTTTTTCTTTCTCCAGGCCTACCGGATCTCTCTCCGATCGCTGAGGCCGGAGGTAATTAAACACCCTTGTACTTCTTGACGACCCTTCGCAAGTGCTTAGCTTTTAACTTAACATTTTTAGCAGATGTCGCAGCGGGCGACGGAGAGGACGTCAACAACCACCAGGACGACGTCATTGAGGTTGTCGATGAGGTGGGGTCGTCGAGCAGCAGCAGCAGTGAAGGGGTAAACGGGGGATCCCACGATGGCTCCTCCACTGATGGAAATGAAGACGAAGATGGTGGTGATGGCGCATGTGACGAAGTCGCTGCGCCTACCCCTTCTACTGCTGGTGCCGGAGCAGCGGGACGGAGCCCCCCTCCGGAGGGGGCATTAGACAGGGTCCCCCTGCTGCGACCCTTCGTATCGTCGGGGGCACTAGTTGGGAACATGGTGTCCCAATTTTTGTGGGGGAGCGAAGGCCTCGCCAGTACTGACTTGATAGCGGAGATGGCCCGCTACCGCCACGATGACCTCACCGCAGCCTCCGAAGAGGCTTTGCTCCAGGTAACGAGGCCGGATAAGGTTTCGTTAAGCACTTAGCATTTTTCTTGTAGTCTTAACTTTTCTTCTTGTGCCACAGGCCTTCGCATTGCTCTATGGGGCCGCCCTCGTCGTTGACCGCTAGGAGGACCTCGTGGCGAGGGACATTCGCAACTACCGTCGGCAGGCCTCGGAGGCCACCCAGCGTTAATATCAGGCCGAGGTGGCGCCCGAGGGGCTCCAGGCCAAAGCCCAGAGAGAGCGCGAGCCCTAGGTTGCAGTGGCTTCGGAGGCCGAGGCGCTTCGCCAGTCCAACAAGTTCTTGAAGGCCAAAGTCGAGCGACTCCGTGCCGCCAACTTAGCCTTGGAGGCGGAGAAAGCCGAAGCGGAGCGGACCATCTCCACGCTCATGGACATATTGGGGCACGTGGGGACCGAGTGTCGGACCCCCAGCTTCGACGCAAGGGACCCCGTGCGCCATTGCCTCGGCTTCCTTCGCACCGCTGCCCACATAACGGAGGACACCTTGGTGGCCTTCGCGCAGACGGCGGGCAAGGCCGCTGGCCAAGGGGTCCTCCGGCTACTTCATGAGGCCTGGTGTCAACATCTTGCGGCGGCGACCTCCGACGGCAAGGTGGAGTTCGGAGGCCCTCGCTTGGTTGCACCGGCTCCGGAGGTTGCTACGGCATGGCGTCCACTCTAAGAGCCCTAGAAGGCCCAAGCGCGGGAGACAGCCTTCGAGCTCCAGCAGGCCATTTATCGCCATCGCACAGGGCAACATTCTTCGCCTGCTGGAGTGAACTCTCCTCCTCCGAAGGTGTAGATTTTAGGCCCCCTTCCCCTGTAATACTTAGCAGTATTTGCAATGTAACTTCGCATCAAGTATGCTTAATGAAATACGGAGGTGTTTTGAATTCAGGCTCGAGACATGAATGCCAAAATTGATGTCGAGGTACTCGAGGCTTTAGAGGCACTTTGTCAACAATGGATAGTGTACGAAGTATCTAGGTCTGAACGCCGCCCTCGATTCATGATGCCGTGCGGCCCCATCGACGAAGTAGTTCCTGAAGTAGCCCAAGAGCTACTAACCTCCGTTAAGACTGAGCCCCCTCGCAGCTCTTCCTCACTCCAAGCCTAAGTGTTTTCGAAGTTGTCTCAGCAGCCGGGAGGGTTCAGCCTTCGCACGTGTCCACTACGGACAACGACGAAGCCCTAGACTTCTCGGCTTTTGATGCAGAGGCACTTGAGACTCGAACTTGGGCTAACCTGCAGGAAGAGCGAAGGGTTTTTCGGGCAGCGAAGCGTGGCCGGTCTCGGTCCGATGAGGGTTCATCGAGCCGCGGTGGACCTCGTCGTAAGAAAAAAAATAAGAAGCGGTGGTCAACCTTTTCGGTGATGAAGGCCGCTGGCTGTTAGGTTTTGATAGTGCTTTTTCGTGAGGCAAGTATTCGAAGTGTATTAATGTACTTCGCAATTGTACTTATGATATCAATTTTTGTAATGAAATTTATTATTGTTTGGGCTCCGCAGTTATGCCCTGTTTTATGTGCTTCGTTTAATTATGTACTTCGTTCAACCATGTCGAAGCACGTCCCGGCTGCATGCATAGGTGCTGGTTCCCCCCTTGCGCGTAGCGGCTGCGAAGCACGCTGTGTAGCCGTTGCGCGCAGTATTTTCATGGATGAGCATGTTGTGTATGCACACGGGTGTGCTTCGAATGATAGGCTTCGAACGTATGGTCGCCTTGGACCAATTTGGATGCTTCGAGTGTTTACACTTAGAATCCTTTTGTTTATACCGCTCCGGGCCTGGAGGCACTTTGCAGCGGTAACGGTGGAGCGGATCACACCGAGATTTTTTAGAGTCCTGACCGGAGCCCAAAGTCAATGCCGTTAGCTATACTTCGGGGAGCGACTCTCGAACATTGAGCTTCGGGCTTCACAGCAGTGTGCGAGGCACACTTTTGCGTGTTAGACTTGATTTGTCTCGCGCTGAGCCGGTGGTATCGGTAGTGGAATATAATTTCTGTGGAGCTCTTGTATGTGAAATGGCCTCGTTGAAGGTTTATTCGAAGAAGCTTCGCATAATACTTAAAATAATCAGGCATAGTATCGCCGGAGGTGTTCAGAATGCCAGCTATGCTTCAACTCCTCCCTTTCTAGAGTACTGAGCCTGAATGATCCCGGCCGATTAGAACGAAGTACGATGTAGGGGCCTTTCCATTTATTGCTCAACTTGTCGGGAGCTAGGATAGCTCGGAGTACTAGGTGACCTGGCAATAAGGGATTTGGCTTCACCTTTGGGTCGAACCATATCTTCGTCTGAGTTTGGTACTTCGTCAGATTCGCCACGGCTCGGAGGCGTGTCTCTTCAGACAAATCGAGCGAAACTTCACTCTCATTGCTGGCTTCGGGTAGCACCGTCCGCAGGGAGCCCCTATTTAGCTCCGTCGAGGTCATAGCCTCGTCACCGAACAGCAGCCAAAACAGAGTAAAGCCTGTTGACCTCGACTGAGTAGTCCGGATGGACCACAAGATCTTCGGCAATTCATCTACCCATAGCCCCTTTGCGAGGCCCACGATCCGACGATTGAGGCCTACCAAAATATTACAGTTGGCTCGTTCAACGGCTCCGTTGGACTAAGGGTGTCTAACAGCAGTGAAGCACAATTCGATGCCTAGGCCTACGTAGAATTTCCTAAATTGCTCCGCATCAAACTGAGTGTCGTTGTCGATGGTGAGCTGCCTCGGTACTCCGAACTTGCAAATTATATTTTGCCAGAAAAATTTCTAGACATTCTTCAAAGTAATAGCGGTGAGGGGCTCGGCTTCGACCCACTTTGAGAAGTATTCGACCGCTACAACCGTGAACTTTAAGTTCCCTTTGGCATGCGGGAAAGGCCCGATGAGGTCCATACCCCACCGAGCTAACGGCCACATAGGCGCGATGACCTGCAGCGGGGTTGGCGGCTGATGGCTTCGGCGCCCCATCCATTGGCAGCCTTGACATGTGTAGACGAGGGCTTCAGCATCGACCATTATTGTGGGCCAATATAGTCCTTGACGAAGGGTTTTACCGGCCAACGCCCAGGGGGTGAGATGGCTCCCGCAGAGACCCTCGTGGATGTCACGGAGCAAATCCTGGCCTTCGGATGCGGGGATGCAACGTAGGAGCGAAGCACACACCCCGGACTTGTACAACATGCCTTTTATGATATGGTAGTTGCGAACCCTGCATTTGAACCTTGCGGAGTCAGCTTTGTCTTGATCAGTGCCTTCATCAAGCAGCGCGGCCATAATAGGGCTCCGCCAATCTTCATCTATGCAAAATACTTCCACCGCCATCGGCCTTGGTGCTGACGGAGTCTAAATCTCTTCATAGAACGCTCCGTCGGGGAGTTCCTGGTCTCTGGCAGCTGCTTTAGCGAGGGCATCTGCTTGATGATTCTCGCTCCTCGGAATACTCCTGATGGAAATGCCCTTGAAAGCTAGCTCTGTCTTGCAGACCTCCGCCAAGTATTGAACGAGGTCCGGATGCCGAGCCTAAAAACTTTTATCTACATTGCCAGCTACAATTTGGGAATTAGTTTTTACAAGCACCCTTGCGGCGTCAAATGCCTTTGCTTTCCGAAGGCCTAACAAGATGCCTTCGTACTCGACGACGTTATTTGTAGATTTAAAATTTAATCTAGCAGAATACGAAGCCCTCTGGTCGGAAGGTGAAATAATTACAACTCCTGCACCGGCTCTGGAGGCCTAGTAGGCTCCGTTAGAATAAATAGTCCAAATACCTTCGCTAGGAGTTTCAGGGGACCAGACCACCGAGGGGGTCCATTCTGCGACGAAGTTCGCAATTATTTGTGACTTAATTGCGGTCCGCGCCGTAAAGTTTATTCCGAAGGGCACCAGCTCGACTGCCCACTTACCAATTCTACCTGTAGAATCTTTATTTCGGAGCATATCTTTAAGTGGGTAAGACGTCGGCACAATAATATTATGTGCGAGAAAATAATGCATCAACTTTCTCGAAGCCATGACCAAGGAGTACGCCATTTCTCGAGCTCGGTGTACCTCGTCTTGGCTCCGGACAGGGCTTCAGAGACGAAATAAATCGGTCTCTGAGCAAGCTTGCCCTCGAAGTCTACCTCACGAATAAGGACCACGCTCACTGCAGAGGCCATGGCCGCAAGGTATAATAACAATGTTTCTTTAGGCAGTGGAGTAGTGAGTGTTGCTAGGTTAGCTAGGTACTCCTTGATTTCATTAAAGCTTCGTTGGCACTCTGGCGTCTAAGCGAAGTCATCCGTTCCTTTCATCGTCTTGAATATCGGCAAGCTTCGTTCGGCGGAGCGCGCAAGGAAGCGGCTGAGGGCCACGAGGCGGCCTGCAAGCTTCTGAACCTGTTTTAAATTTTTAGGCGGAGCCATGTGCTGAAGCACGCTAATTTGGGTAGGACTAGCTTCGATACCACGACTCGAAACCAAGTACCCAAACAATTTGCCAGCACGAGCCCCGAAGATACATTTCTCGGGGTTCAGGCGGACCCCTACTGAGCGGAGGCTTTTGAAGGTCTCCGCTAGGTCTACGCTATACTAGCTTTCTAGCACTTTTTATTACAAATATCATCCATGTAGACCTTGATATTTCTGCCTAACTGGTGCCCAAGGGCCTTGGAGATTAGCATAGAAAAGGTGGCTCCGGCATTTCTTAAGCCGAAGGGCATCCGGCACATAACAATAGACTCTCGATGGAGTAACGAAGCTTGTTTTTCCTCGTCTTCGCGCTTTAACCAGACCTGGTGATAGCCGGAGTATGCATCAAGAAAGCTTAGCAGCTCAGAGCCTACAGTGACATCGACGAGTTGATCAATGCGAGGCATAGGGTAGGGGTCACGGGGGCATGCTTTATTCAACGAAGTGAAGTCAATACACATGCGCCACTTCCCCGTGTTCTTTTTCTTTACAAAGACGGGGTTCGATAGCCACTCCGTGTGGCTAACCTCCCGTATAACCTCTACCCGGAGTACCTTCTCTACTTCGGCCTTCGCCAAGTCCGTACGCTCGGCAGACAGCTTTCGCAGCCCCTGACGTACTGGCCTCGCCCTGGGGTTGACCAACAGGGAGTGCTCGATAACACTTCGATCGACCTCGGGGATGTCTTCGTCTGACCATGCGAAGACGTTGAGGTTGCTTCGGATCGCCTCCTCCAGCGAAGCCATGTCTTCTGGATCCAGCCCTCCTCCGAACTAGATGGGATACTCGAGGCCCTCCTCGACGAGAACATTCGTGATAACTTCTCCGTCGGGACGTGGTTTGAATGTGGGGCTCTTGGCATGGCCATGAACTTTGTCTTGAGGCTGCACATTATGAACCTGGCGAGGTTTGAAGGGGCAGTATGGCCATACTCCACCCTCCAGGCCACACTCTGGTCGCCTAACACCGTAAGGACTCCGCCCTGTGTCGACAACTTTAGGCACAGGTAGTTGTGGTGCGTAATAGCTTCGAACTGATTTAGGGTCTCCCTTCCGAAGATAGAATTGTAGGTGTACGGGACGTTGATGACGTCAAAAATGATCTCCTTCGAGCGCGAGAGGCACCCTTCGCCGAAGGTGACTTGAAGGCCGATCTGCCCCACCACCTCGAGAGGGAGGCCTGTGAAGCCTTGCAGGGGCCTCGCAGTTGGGAGAAGATGCCCGTGGGAGATGCAGAGTTGATCGAAGGCGTGCGCGAAGATGATATCCGCCGAGCTCTCTCCATCAATGAGCACCCGGCGCACCTCGGTGCCCACGATGTCGACGGAGATGACGAGGGGGTCCGTATGTGTGAACTTGATCCTAATAGCATCTTCGGCCAAAAAGGAGATGGGCACGTGGATCCACTCTGGCATTGAGGAGACGGATGCCAAAGTCCCGATGTGCCCAACTTCACGGACATAGTCCCGGCGCTGTCGCTTGGATAGATTGCCAGGGCTCCGCTACCTGAAATGGGTAGGACTACCCTTTTTTGAGGCCCGGAAGTATCTTCCACCTTCGGAGGTGGCATCAGGTTCGCTACCGGAACTCGGGGGCAAGCCTCGTCAACCTCCGCACGTCCTATGGCTTGGACATGCTCCGGACGCGCAGCTTCGGGCGCCCGATCCGTAGTTCCTCTGTCGTCGGTTCGCTCTAAATACTCCCCTCGCAAAGCCAGTATAGCCTTGCAAGTGTCGGTGTTGTGGCTCCAGTTCTCGCCGTGGATGTTGCAAAAAAAGTTTGGCTAGAGGTGAATGGGCCCGTTCCTAGCCTCGCGCTAGCTCCCCGTCCTTTTCCTTGAGCTTGCTGATACTTCGGAGCCCTAGGCTTGGATATATTTAGCACTTCATTACGAAAATGTTTACGACTTCGTCGGGACAGCGAAGACGGATGCTCTGCAAAAATAGGCTTCGGGGCTCTTGAGACTTGGACTTCGGGGGCCTGGACTTGGACGATGGTGGTGGTTCTTCGAAGCTAGCCTTCTTCAGAGTGAGCGTACTCCTCGAAGTATGTCATGAGCTGGGCCACCGAGGATATATGCTTCCTATGAATCTTGTCCAGGAGGCCCACATTGGTCACCCCTTCACGAGCGGCGTCCACAACGGAGGAAGTGGAGAGGCCCTTTATCTGGGACTTCGTGAAAGCAAAATGCTGTGAGTACTGCCGCAGCGTCTTTCCTGACTGTTGCTTTACTTGGAATAGGTTTCCGGTCGACATGGGGGCGATGAAGGTCCCTTGGAAGTTATTAGTGAACTTCCTGCGCAGGTGCTCCCATGACCTCACGGAGCCAGGTTTCAGGGACCAGAACCAGCGAAGGGCTATCCCTTCGAGGGCCACAGGGAAACGTCCCTTTCACTTCCGCTGGCATCGATGGCGAGGGCATACGAGCGGGCGAACTCATCAGGGTCCGAGTCCCCGGAGTACTTGGGGAGCTTCGTGGCATAAAACTTTGAGTGGAAGTGAACCATCTGCAGATCTGGGTGCAGAGGTGACCCTTCTTCAAAAGAGGTGTTCTGCCTTCGCTCTTGGGGCTCTTGATCACCGGGGTCGCTCACAATGACGGCGATAGGTACTCTTGGAGGGTCTTCGGCCGTGCAGACCTGGCTAGCCGCATTCTGCCTCCACCTCATGACTTCTTCTCGGAGCAAGGCCTGCTCGGAGGCCTGCTCGCTTTCCAGGGCTCCGCCTCCCCCGGAATCTGGCTCCGGATCCCGTGACCAAACATAATCTATTCGTAACGCTCTTAGGGGCAGAGGTCTTGCTCCTTGGGGGCTCGTACCTCCTGATGGGTCGGACGCAAGCAGCTCGGCGGCAGGGACTCCGGGTGCCAGGTCTGGAGCGAGCCCTTTGTCCCTAGGAACAGCGCCTTCTGTCGGAGTAGCCGTGGCCCGCTCCGCAACATCCGAAGAGATAATTGTGTTGCGAGGGCCGGTGACAAGCTCTTCGACTCTTGAAGCTGAAGCCACTGCAGGAGGGGCTCCTTCGTCAAACCGACCTTGGCCGCTGGACTCCAGAGGCGGGACTCTTTGATGCGCTGAGGCCAGCGCTACTCGAGGGGACCTCCGAGTAGGGGTTACGCTCTTGCTTTTCCTCAGAGGCATGGTCCGAAGGTTTGTGGTAAAGAGGCTAGTTTTTGGACTAAGATCCCCACGGACGGCGCTAACTGTTGGCGTAATATAGAATCACGCAACAGGTTTTAGTGTTTGAGAACCTCGAAGAGTTCGCTAAGCAAGATATAGTTCGAACAGTGCTCGAGGCCTCCGAATGAATAATAACCTTTGAGCAAGAGTAGTATTGATTGTACTCCGTTAGTTTAATCCCTCCCCACCCTGCAAGGGGGGTATTTATAGGTACAATTATCATGGGGTAATATGAAGTTACCCTCTACTTGTAACCGACTATTACAGTATAAATAGTGATTTTACATGTGGGTAGTTTAGTAACCCTCCGTATGAACAAACCCGGTTTCATGTCTTGTTGGAGAGGACAGGAATACCACGGTTTCAAAGTCCTGCGACTGGTGGTTTTGGAGGCTTCGCACATAGCAAGCTGAAGGGGGCTCCTTCAAGAGCTTGAACGGAGCCTTAATTCGTACCTCCGAAGGTGGCTCTGTCATCGGAGCTCTGTTAAAGTAAAGCAATTTACCCCAACAACATCCTATGATTATTTTTGGCCTATTATTTAGGGCAATAGCAAGGCTTCCTATTTAAACTGAATTTCTATTTTACTGTCTGCTCGTTTTTAAATATGGTTTTCTATTTGAATTCATCTATATTTTATCAATATATTTAAATTGTTAATAGCTATATTTTTTTTGCAACGGCTATAATTTGAACGACAACTTTAATCAATGGCTAGTTTTCAACGGCTACTTTTAGTGACTATGTTTCTAAGCATATATATTACACATCGATCCCTTATTGTCAAGCAAAGTATTTGAATTTTAGTGTTCTCTCCTCTTGAAATGAGTTATCGACCTTCTAAAAGTATTTGCATTTTAGTATTTGTCAAGCAAACAGCGTTCAAGGTGTGGGTGGCAGCCACAAGGAGTTTGCGACGGTGGTGACGGATTTGAGACAACGGCGACGGCGGGTTTGCGACGGGATAGAGGCGCGGAGCTTTAGAAAATAGCGGCGTGAGAAAGGGCAGAACATTTACCTGTGCTTGCGTGAGAATGTTGGGGCACCGAGCAATTGCTCGATAGGAAGTCCTCATACTTTAGAAGAAGGAAGTCTGAGTAGAAGAATTAGAAGCCAACTAAAATAATAATTGAAATAATAAGGTTATTGGAGCTGATTTTTTAACAAAATAAAGTAGCAAGGAATAAGATAGAACAGTTGGCTTTGTGATTGTCTTGTGTAACACGCAGTACGAACGGCGCACGGTAGCTAGCGGGAGACGAATCACGCACGAGCAAACCTTTCCCTGCTTCCACAAATCCAGGAGTGGCTCGCAAATGTACGGAAAAATATCATAGAGAAAAAGGAAAGACGACGAGGGGGCGAGATGGAGATGGCATTAAACGCAGCAGCGACCCGAACTGACCGGCATTCATGTCCCGGCCCCTCTCCCCACCCCGTGAAGGCGAGTAGTTAGCAGAGAAAAAAAAGGGACGTCGTCACACACGCAGGCAGGCCGCACCGCCGCAGCACCATCACCCCGCGCCCCACAGCGCGCTCGCCTCGCCTCGCCTGTCGCCACCAGCACACGGCAGGGACAGGGGCACCCGCACCGCCCCGCCTCAGAACCCGAGAAAACCCCTACTACATGACTCGCAACGCCACCGAGAGTCCCAACCAGACGGAGCCGTCCTTCGTGTAGCTTGCTTCCAGCGCGGGGGTGAGCTCGATCCCGTCCGTCGGCCGCCATGGTCTCGACTCCGTCGCCCTCCTCTCCGTTCCACGCCGCAGTAAGCGTCGTCTTCTTTGCTACTTGCTAGCATCTTCGCTTTTTCCTCGGCTTAAGCGGCGCTGCTTACGTGCGAGCTGCTGCGACAATGCGGCGTAATCAGGTCTCCGAGATGCGGGCTGGTGGAAAGACGACGGCGTCGGAGGTGGACCAGAAGTACACGCATGTCGCGACGCCGCTCCACAACCACCGTGGCGGCGCCAAGAAGACGCCGCGGCGAGCGAAAGGTGACGGCGGAGGCGTCACGGATTCCGCGGCGTACGTCGCGGCGGTGTCCTGCTCTGACTGCCGCTTCAAGCAGCGCCTCCTCGCGCCGGC
>KE370912.1:0-11450 GCA_000418225.1 Zizania latifolia
CTGGCCCCATCCTCCACCCGCTCCGGCCACCGGCCCCATCCTCCGCCCGCCTCATCCGTTGGCCTGTTCGTCGCCCATGCCGTCGGCCGCCAAACATACCTCGCCGCCGCCTCTTCTCTCTCGGTGCCCCCTATCCCCTGTCTATCTGTCTTCTCTCTCGGCGTCGCCTCTTCGCTCAAGCTGCCGCCCTACTCTGTCTGCTTCTTGCATGTAGGAGAAAGAAAGAGGAATGAGGACAAAGAAAGGGGAAAAAGGAGAAGAGAACGAAAAAGAGACGAAAAGAAAAAAAGAGAGAGAAAATTTAAAAAAAAAGAAAAAGATTTTCTGTTTAGAAATGGGATAATTTAAGGTTAAAATTCTATCATTTTCTGTAGAATTCTAAACAGAAATGTGATATTTTAACAGAGAAAAAAAAGAAGAAAGTTTTTTTTGAAATGTAGAGATTTTCTAAGATTACTCGATCTGTAGCATACAATCTATATTTTTGTTTTCCTTAATATCATGAATTTATTATTTCATGCACTTACAGTTCAAATTTGACTTGTTTCAATTTAAATCATAGAAACATAATTAATTAACTAAAATAGCTAACTGACTTAGAAAAATGTCAAATTTTTTTATGGGATAAGATACGCTGTATTTTGATTGTAGAAAAAGTTTTAAGTTCAAACGTGGATTTAACCGATGATTTACTTTCAAACCCAAGCCATTCCTTCTTTAAATCATAATCTGTTCTAGGAGAATTTTCGGCTTTCTTAATATCCTACGTGACAACTTTCTCGAATTTTTTTTAAAAAAATTATCATAGTATCTACATATCATATCATAACACTATGATAGGTCTCGTGTTTTTAGACTTCATTTAATTTTTTTAGAATTAAAAAACCATTAAGCTCCACGTTGCCGATCGAGCGTCACAACCTAGATTTTTTAAAATTTCTTTTAGTTTAGTGGATAAGAACTAAAAATAGACTCATAAACATGAATATGATTTTTCTATAAATTTTGGTTCATTATTTCAAGCACTTGCAGTTCAAATTTTACCTATTTCAATTTAATTCTTGGAAACATACTTAATAAATTAAAAATAGCAAACGGACCTAGAAAAATACAAACTTTTTACAAGGAATAAGATATGTTGTATTTTGAGTGTAGAAAAATTTTCAAGCTCAATCCAAATTGCAAATATCACATAGACTCATTTTGCTTTCAAGTTATTCATAACCATTGATTTATTTTAATATTTACTTCAAGATAATCCTTTCAAGTTTTAACCCTAGGCCAGGTCAGCCCTTCCCTATCCCCACTCGGCCACACCCTAGCCACCTAGCTCCACCCCGACGCTGACTCACCCAGCGTTGCTGCCAGCCCCCAGCCACCGCCCCTCTGCCGCTGGTCCCCAGCCGTCGCCCCATCCTCTTCTCTCTCGGCGCCCATCCTGTGATTCCTATCCACTGCCCACCTGCTGACTGCCATCTATCGACTCCACATCACCGATTCACCGGTATCAACCTCAAGATCATCTCTGTTTAGGTGGGTTCTTGTCTTCCTGATCTGAATTTTTTTCATATGTCAAGTGATTTTGTGATTATGCCCCATGTTTTCCTATGTGTGAACTATGAACTATAGAAGCTACACCATGATTATGCTCCTTTATTTGTGTTGGCATGTATGATGTATCATCACTCATTTCAACTGCATAAATTTAAGAAGCATGTTTACTCTTTTGTATATGCAAAATTGTGATGGATTCATCGAAGGCAAATAGTAGTAATGCAAGTGTTAGTCCAAGCATATGTAAAGCAATTGTGCCAGAGTTATCAACCACACAAACTCAAGTAGCACCACATGAGAATGAAGCGCCAACATTGAGTGAGTCGAAATCGGTCCCTCCTGCAAAGAGAGCAAAAAAGTGCAACTCTGAAGTATGGAACCACTATGAGAGATATGAGGTAGCAAAGAAAGCAGATGATGGCAGTGAGACAATAGGGTATTGGGCCAAGTGTGAGAAGTGTTCATATTGTACTCGCCGTGAGAGTGGGAGAGGTACATCGGTATTTTGGAATCACCTATCTAGCAAGCACCAAATAAAGAATGGGTAGCAACTTTTGAAGGTCACAAAGAGTGAAAACAGCAATGACACTCCTGTTGTCCAGACTTATAGGTATGATGAGACTGAAAGCTTGAAGAAAATTTATTTGACAATTATAATGTATGAATATCCATTTAATATTGTTGAGCATGAGTCCTTTACTGATTTTATCAAGTACTTGCGTCCTACTTTTCTAATTAAAAGTCGTGTTATGGTTAGGAAAGACATATTGAATATCTTTATTGAGGAAAAGAAGAAATTGTATGAGTACTTTAAAACATTGTCATGCCATTTTAGTACTACTATGGACATGTGAACATCAAATCAAAACAAAGGCTGTATGTGCATTACAGTGCATTGGATAGATGACAATTGGTGTATGCAAAAAAGAATTATCAAGTTTATGCATGTAGAGGGTCATCACTCAGGAAAGAACTTGTGCAATATATTTTATGACAGTATAGTGGATTAGAATCTTGATAGAAAATTACTTACACTTACTTTGGACAATGCATCTTCCAATGATGTATGTGCTAAGGGGTTAGTACTAAAGCTCAACAAGATATCTTCTTTGATATGTGATGGGATATTTTTTTCATGTGAGATGCTTAAATCATATTTTCAACCTTGTTGCTTAAGATGGTTTAAAGCAAATTACATCATATATTGCTAATATTAGAAACACAATTAGGATTGTGAAGAATTCCCCGTTGTAATGGGAAGAATTTATAAAATGTGCATCAGAATGTGAATTAGATGTAAAAAGTGGTCTCTCTTTAGATGTGCCAACTAGGTGGAACTCTACATATATCATGTTAAGGCAAGCTATTTATTATAGATCAGCTTTTGATAGATTTTTTCTTCGCCATAGAAGCAAATATGTGAGGTGTGCTATAACAGAAAGTAATTAGACTATGGCAAAATCGTTGACTATATATTTAAAGAGGTTTTATGATGCAACTTTGATATCTCTGGCACCACATATCCAATAGCAAATCTATTTTTCAATAAGTTTTATCAAATTAAGCTTGTAATTTTATATTGGTGTGCTAGTCTTGATCCAGTTATATCAGCTATGGGCTTCTCAATGAGACGTAAATATGATAAGTATTGGGAAAAATCCAATATGGCTCTTTCTGTAGCTTGTTTTCTTGATCCTAGGTTCAAGACAAAGCTATTACACTATTATGCATAGAAGATTTATTATGAGAACCCTCAACAACAAATTAATAAATTTATGGGTGTTCTTAATCAACTGTTTCAAGAATATGTGTCTAGTGTATAAAGTACAAAGAATGCAACCGCCACAAATGTGCAGAATGATTGTTCAATGCATCCAAATGCAATAATTGAGGATGAGGAGAATGATGACTATCTTGGTGCAGATCTTGAGAATTTCTTGCATGGTAGTGGAGTTCTAGAGAGGCCAACTAAAAATAAGTTAGAAATTTACGTGGAGCAACCAACAGTGGAATGGAATTTTAAAGATAAAAAGGAATTTAATATTCTGACTTGGTGGAAGCACAAGCAACTTGACCTTCATATTCTTTCAAAACTTGCTCGTGATATATTATCTATTCAAGTGTCAACTGTAGCTATAGAATCAGCATTTAGTGTCGGTGGACGTGTTGTTGATCCATTCCGCAATCGTTTAGATCCTAAAGTTGTGCAAGCTTTGATTTGCACCAAAGATTAGAACACGGCCCTTAAGAAGAGTAAGTATTTATTAACTTGGAATATCATTTTTTACTTTGCAAGAATAATTAGTCTTATGTCAAAATATGCAGGTGGAAATGTTGTTGGGTCTATCATTGCCGATATAGATTTAGAGAGCCTTGAGCAGTCTTTAGCTGCCTCAATGACAACAATGGTTTGCTTTTTTTTCTGGTTATACATTTGTTTTTCTCAATTTCATACTTTCTTTAATAACCCTTGTATTTGAATATACAGGGCAATGATATGGATGAAGACCATGATAAGGGACTAGAGGATGATACGGATGGTTTCGATGAGGATGTGGCGTCTATGGAATGAAGTTTTTATCAGTTTTAATTTTCCTTGCATATCATTATTTAGAAAGTATGTGGACTATTACTCTACGCATGATGTGCACTTTTATGTGAATTAATACTCTATTTGTGGTGATTTGTATGATGTCAACTTTTATGTGAATTATTACTCTATTTGTGGTGATTTGTGTGACGTGCACTTTTATGTGAACTTTATTTGTGGTGATTTGTGTAATATAAACTCGTATGTGGACTTCTATATTCGTGATGATTTATGTGGTATGAACTATTACTTGTCACTTGTGTGTTATGATTGTGAATCAAGAATTATATTACTGATGATATCCGGTAAATATCCGTAACCGTATTCGTATCCGCTCCATATTCGTATCCGATGATATCTAGTTCCGTATCTGTATCCGGAGTATCCAAATCTGAATTCGAATAAAAATATAAAAAATAATATGATATTACTAATATCCGTCCGTATCCGATCCATTTTCATTTCTATCCCTGAGACACTTCTTTGGCATTATATACTGTTCACAAGTAAGAACCCAAACAGAAGTTACAGAACCCATAGCAGAAATTTTATTCCATTTTTCGTAAAAAGGACCGGCCACAGCACGGGCGACATGGCTGCGCGCGGAAGCGGTCACGCCGTCCAAAATACTCTCAGCGCAGCAAAAGGCAGGAGGTTTAAATCTATCTAATTTTACTTGAGGAATATAGCTTTCTGAAACATCGTTGAATCACGCGCAACACTAGTATGCTGATCCGTGAGCTGGTCATTTTTCAGAACGGAATTCGCTATGGGCCAGCGCTGAGCGAGGCCTAGGAAAGAAAATATTTCAGACCATCGTCTTACCGGGCCCAAATATGGCCCATACGAAATAAGGTGGCGGGAGCTTCAGGGCTGAGGGCTCCAGTTCCATCGAGATTATTTTTAAAAAAAAAATAATCTATTTTGTATTGGAAATTACATTTTTGTTGATTTTTTTAAAAAATATATAAAATCATATATTTGTCAATAGCTAGTTTGATAACAGAGATTCTATCACTATTTGAACGATAGACAAGGCCAACAGAGTTAGCTCGTTAGCTCCTTCGACTATTAGTTTGGCGATAAAAATCTTTTCATTACTCTACCGCTAAACTAACAATATTGATCATAGGTTTGACGATAAAATTAGGGTGATGGAACGTTGGTTTGTGGACCTATGGGGGCTCGCATTGCACCTTCGGATAAGCATCCCGAGGGTCAAACCAGTTGATAAAAACGCCGAGGACTGGTGGGGGCATGGATCCGAACTCGTAATTTTTCATTGTCCTTGAGATTTTCTCTGAGCATTGGAGATCATTTTCGTAGAAGAGGAGACAAGAAATTTTCGCTCGGCCAAGAGGCAAAAGTTTTTTATCTTCAACTCTTGTTTGGATTTGGTCCATCTTTCTGTTTTCCTTCTCAAATCTCAATTCTCTGCCACGCCAGCACACACACGAAACTTTGTTTTTTTCTTTGCGAAGATAAACACAGAAGTTTCTTTGAAGGCTAGTCAGCGCTCAGTGGATCGAGGAGCATGCACGTCTTCGTGAGCATATGAACTGATTCACATCACTGGAGAGGTGTAAAAAGCAAGCTTATCAAACCGACGGTTATATATCATTCCCGTCGCTCAAATCAGTATATCTATATATATGTCACATACCAGCTAATATCGATCATATATCAGTTATTTCGGTTAATATCATTCATACTGATCAAAATTATATGTTAATTTTTTTAAGATATGTGTTATATGTTACTTATATTAAGCTATACATTATATTATATTCAAACTAGATATTATACTTGAGATATCAACATATTCAAATATATCATAATTAAATATATTTCTATGTATTTTAAATATATTTATATTATTTTATTATTACACCCTGGAACAGTACACATGTATCGATTAGTACCGAAATATTTTATACCAAAATGACCGCTAGAATAGAACTAAAAAGCTTGGTAAAAAGGCCTAGGTTTTACGGTGCCTTTTCTTGACGCAAACTCAAGTCTTATTCTTTATTATCCCAAAACACCTTCCTCCTACCTAGTGTGTTACTTTGGTAAATTTTAAAAGGGAATATTTATGGTATAACAATTAGCTCATAGGGAGGTTTTGATTAATTCTAACCATTCATCATGGCTGATTAACATAATTAAATAAATCCAGTTCTATTCTAGACATTTAATAGATCTAGAATCACCAAAAATCACGTAAATTAGTTATCATGTGCATGCACCACATGTCTGGAATCAATTCTACATGCATGCATGTTTTTATGCATGCTAAAAGATATTATTTTAATTAATTTCTACCGTTGAAAAATAGAAAAATATAACATCACATATTACCTTGAGATAATATGTCACATTTATTAAATCATGATAGTTAAATCTATAAAAATTAACGGTCATTATTCATTTAGTTTACCGGTACCAGCAACGAGTAAGCAAACACTAGTTGCATAACCGATGGTTGAGAAGAGTAGAGGAAAAGGAACCCAACATAATACTCTCCTCTGGAAGATTAGGTTGCTGTAGCCATTACTGTGAGTTGCGACTAGTTTTTTTCAGTGGACAAGAAAGACCCTCAATCGAAGGTGTACATATATGAGGTGACCCTGCTAAACCTCTCCTTACAATTTAGAAAGAACAAGGAAGACAGCAGGTTCCACCTTCGTAGACACACCAAAGCAGCCGGCGAAGGCCCCCAAGAACATGGCAGTCCCAGTTTACAGCATCACAAGGGCAGAGATCGAAGAGTTCTGGAGGAGAAAGGAGATGGAAGAAGAGGAGCAGCGCCTTACTGACAATAAGGAGGCTGCAAGAATCAAAGCCAAGAAACTTATGGTCAGCTATTATTGCTATTGATTTTACTTTCAAGAAAGTTCTTGCTACGGATCAACTGTGTTCTTGCAATATCCGTCAACATCTCTACCTTTTGGCACCTTTGATTTTGAAGAGAACACAATTTCAGGTGGGCCGATTTGCGGCCTTCTGTAGAGCCCTAGTTTTTTTCACTTCCAGTCTCCTTTAACAGCTCAAGAGTATGGTATTTAGTATAGCAGATAAATCAACACATGTGAGGCAGCTAAATCTGTCATCCACAGTCATATTATATTGTCATGAACTTGGAGCTTAAATCCATAAAAATTTATTGTTACTTGAGCTGGCTGAATTGTTTGGAAGCAGATTGAAGACTATGTGCTCTTTGAGCAAATGATAAGGGAGATCCTGGAGGAGGGTTACAAAGGTGACAGGGCATGGATGGAGAGAGACATCACCACGAACGGCGCAGTTGCCACCAACAGCACTGAGGGGAGGATTGGCATCAAGCACTGGTAAAGTGGTAATCCCTTCCTAGAGTTGTGTTGTCCATTCTTTCTGTCTGTAGTTGACATGGCACATACATCATGTTCTTTTTTGAGCTAGTTAGAAATGTGTTATTATAATTTTTATGGTTTGGAAATATGATATTGGTTTATCACTTACAGATGAGAACCACGGAAGTTATTGACAGTGGTGTTTTTTAAATGTTTGAAAATTGTAATGGCATATAATTATGTGAAGATTTACCCCCTTTCTAAATAGTGCGTGTCCAAATCCTTTTGGAAGTCCGATACTGGTCCAATGTGGAAAACAATCTGTATCCCACTCCATCCATCTCTATAGTTGGATTCATGTCACAATTCAGTAGCAAATTTTATATTTTTTCGTTTCAAAACGTAAGTTATTATAATCTTATCTAGATTTACTTTATATATCAATGTATATATCAATGTATACGTGTCTAGATTCATTGATCTATAAATAAATCTAAGTAAGATCAAAATAAATTATATTCTGAAACAGAAAATTAATCAAGAAGAATGCTATGAACCGTGAGGATTAAGAATCTAGCAAGCTCAACTAGACCGTCGAAATAAGAGGCAGTCATAAGTACCACACGGCATTTTTCGTGTGCATGTACGATTGCTTATATTCTTGTGCAATTAGCGACTTTAGCTGCCTTTGAGAAGCTGCCTTAATGATTTATTTAGTCTTCAGAAATATATTTAAGTGCAAGTGGATATGACTGACCACCATTTCCCCCCACTGGATGCAGGTGGAGAAAAAGTACTCATGCTTATCTGAATGAACCAGCAGTGACATCCATGGATGAGAACGACATAAGGAAACACGCCATCAAATACAACCCCCAAGAGAGATGCATGAAATTCTTCTCATTAATTCCAAGTCAACATACTACTGGTAGTACCTTTGCGATCTTCTAGGTGTGCAAGCTAAGGACGAGCTGAGGTATATCTGCAAATTAGAAAATATGCAAGTGGTATAGGAGTACGCATCAGCCGTCATTGCATCAGCTATGCATTGGGTGGAATAAACTACATTGTTTCAAGTGTACAAGTCTGTCCAAACCTGATGGTGATAAGAAGTCAATCATTTGGTGCTTGCTTTGCTACTATCAGAATTCAGAAGCAATTGCTATCGCTTTGTGATGGTATTTCAGCAGTGTACTTCTCCGTGAAGTCTCTTGTATTCATCATCTGTACATTATTTGTTCAGACATACAAAATCTGGTGTACATGAACATTCTTAATGTAAAAAAGAACTATTGCCTCCTAGGTATCATCTCTCTTTTTTCTTTCTGGGCCTGCTTGAACTAGTATCTAAATTCAACTAAGCTTTGTGAATCTGAGGGATCAAACGAATAAGAAACAGGAAACAAACAAGTGGAAGAAATAACCTTACAACTAAAAACCGATGTTAGGCATGTCTTTGTCTTCACTTTATAAGATGGACATGTTTGTTTCAGTTAAAAATTCTTAGTAGCTAGCTAGTCTGAATATCTAGCTGGTTGGTATGAGTAACTGACTGGTATAAGTCTCTAGCTAGTAAGAATCTAAAGAAATTGATATTTTCTAGCTTCTAGATTTTAGTTCATTTCTAGATTCTATAAGCTATAGATCCTACTTATTCTCATAATTTATGTCCAGAATCTAGACTGTTTATTTTAGTTTTAGATTCAGGAGTAGCTGCATCCGTCAAAAATTGAAATAAATAGAAAAAAGATTTCTACGTGGAGAACTGTCTAAGAGAAATAAACAAGTTTAGTCTTCTAGACAAGAGGAGTCATCGCTAGCATACACCAAAAGAAGGTCGCCTTTGTCAGTTTGCAGTCGTACCCCGTTGCTGTTGGATAAGAAAGCTCACAGATTACTTCATTGGTTCCACTAAATCTGCTGTCCTGGCGGATGCTTGAGCTGGTAGATAGCAGCAATCAGAAATGACTGCTCTACTGGACAGTTGAAATTTACCCTGAAGTTAGCACATAGCTGCGACAAGAGTGGAGGAGAAGAATTCCAAGTTCCAACCTGGTAGCTTCACTGCTTCAGGAGTGTCAACGTGAAGACACGACGTGGATAAGCTGGACCTTTTCCTATACTTCAAGCCTTCTAACGAGCTGAACACTGGATTCTATATAAAAAATCAAAAAAAATGTTTCAGAGTTTCTTATCAATATTGAAGCATTAAATAAAATGGTTGTTTTAATGTGAAAACCATTTGATGAAAGAGTTTAATCATCTACTCACTTCGTTCCATAATATTGTAACTAGGATCGGATTTGATATTTTATAGTATAATAAATATAGACAATGATATTGTTCAGATTTATTATACTATAGAATATCAAATCTGATTCTAGATTATAATATTATGGAACGGAGGGAGTAACATGAACCGTCATTTCAAACGGCCCATAAACATGTCAGGTCCAGGTGGACCTGTGAGCTGAACATGAATTTGACCCATTTCATCCCTCAATCTTGTAATGGGCCTTTCAGCCCAAATATAAATAAACAGGATGGGAAAACAGACCACAAATTTGCACATATCACAAATCACAATCCATGGACTGTCAATTTTCTCTCTCGAAATCGCTTCTGATCATCAGAAGTTAACAAAAAATCTCTCGCTCAGAAAGGAAAAATCAATAGTAATCTCAAAACCTTCTAAGAAAAGTATTAATAATCGAAAAATATATTATGGCTCATCAGTCGTTCAAATAATCGAAAAATAATCTCACGTGGCAGGGACAGAGGTCACGTTACAAACTTACTAGGAGAAATTTATGGTGTATTCAAACTTTGTGAACGTTTAATCTGTATGATCAAACGGTTCAATCGGTGATCTATTATTCTAGAGGTAATAGGTTATATAATGTTTCTTTAATATGTGTGGACCTACATACATACAGCAATTAATTCTTTTCTTTGTATACTAACAGATTAATTGTTACATGTATTAGAAAAAGAAAATAATCAACAAACTTTTCATGCGGACGACATGCATGCAAATTTCTTTCTATAATCAAGCCAGTTAGCCTATTTTTTTAATTAACTATTTTAAATATACTTAATCAATGATTAAATTAGTTTTAACTATTACCTCACTACAACGCAATGAGTATAAATGGACCGCTTACAAACACACAGGTCATACGAACATGGGAAGCACTTTGCTATCGGCGACGGCAGAGCGGGCATAAAAAAATTTAGTTTAGTTTGTAGAAAATAGAAACCAAATATTAAACTAAAAATAAATAAAAAAACAGTTCAGTTTCCTAGACTTGGTCTCGGAGATCACTGCCGTCCCCTTCCGTCATTCCGTGCAGCCCACCACGTCTCCGGCGCATGCCAGCTGCCCCCGCGCGACGCTCCCGCGCCCACGTAAACAACCACTGGTAATCTCCCACCCGGCGCTCGCGCCGCTCTCCCCGCCAAGCCAAAAGCTCCTGCCTCGAAATAACACTCACGCCGCCGGTGCGTTGCTAGCTGCCGTGTTTCGCCGTAGCGATCGCGTCTGCATGAACGTGCGCGATGCCCGTGTGTCCGAAGGCTCTCGCGGCCTAACTGCTGTCTCTCCGGCCGCCCCGTCCCACGCCGGCGATCGAGTCTCGTCGTCGTCGATAGCCAACGCGGCGGCGAGTTTTGGCGGGTGCTGATTAGTTAGCTTTGCCGGTTTCGGCCAATCGATCGACCTCGCCTTCCCGCGGGATGGATCCGCGGGGGAAGGGCAGCATCAAGTCGTATGGGTCGGACAAGTCGTCGCGGTCGGGCTCGTTCGACTTCGAACAGGACCAGGACCGCGACCGCCACCACGACGACGGCCACCGCCGTGAGGTCGTGGTAAAGATCGATCCGGAAGCCCACGTCCCGATAGCTCTCCACGCCGGCGGCGGCCACGCCAGCGTGTCAGGGCACAACTCCAACTACAGCTCGACCGTGAACACGCC
>KE370912.1:28203-44054 GCA_000418225.1 Zizania latifolia
CAGAGGTGAGCTTCTATTCAGAGTTGTTGCTTTACATCTCGTTGGCTCGCGGTCTCGCTGAGCGTCATATGTATGGAGCTACCACGCATCGACAATCAAAAGACAGGCTACAGAGATGGCGTCCTGTAGCCAAACTACACACAATTTTTCCTCAAATACCTCTGATGGTGATTTTTAAGAGAACCGCCCTTCTGTTTTTGTGACATAACATAGCAACACCACTTCGCTATTTTTGGGGAAGGCCCACCAGGTGGGAGACAAAAAAAAACCTCTGAATATTTGATGTGTTGCTATGTTTGATGGATGAAAGGTTTGCAGGGCCCTTGCGGATCCACGTGTGAATATTTTTCCAACAAATATTAGCAATATATTAAATATTAGAAATTGTGAAAAAAAAAATATTCAAGCAAAGACCACCCACCCTGTGGTGGACAATTATTGGCTCTGCTATCCGAAAGGCCTACACACAAAATAAAACAAGGGAAATTTTACACAGAAATCCTTTCCTAGTCTATTAATACTATAATTAGCGAGTTAGTCATCATCCAAAACATCTGTACCGTTCTTTTCTATTCATCACTCATTCAGATCATCTGAACCGTTCATACATCCCCCAACACCCTCCCCCCATCTGCCGCAGATCGCGCGCAGCACGCTGAGCGCCCTCCCGCACAGCGCCCGACCGACGCGCAATCACACCAATGCACTCCCGCACGACGCGCGCCCTCCCGCACCGCCCTCCCGCACGACGCCCGGCCGACGCGCAGTCACACCAACGCGCAGTCACATAGCTTATTGAAAGTTACCATGAAAAATAAAAGGAAGTTTTCTGATACCTTAGAACAACCAAAATCTGACAATCCCAACAGATCCCAACAGATCACGCATTCCGACTCAGATTACACAAAGGATGGAAACAGATCGCACATAATTGCTTAAAATAATTAGTTACTAAATATGATGATTCTAACTGTATGTATAAGGAAAGGATAGAAACAGACTCGCACGTATATTAAGCTACCGTGACGACGCCCACAACCACCCTCCACCGTAGCAACAACCAGCACGTCGCTTCCGGCCTCCCTAGCCAACTCCGCTTCTTCGCAATTCTGGCAATCATACCTATTGAAGGGAGCAACGGCCGATCTGCTTACCTGCTTGTAGCCGACGACCGGAACAAAGCCCACGGCGACGAGAGCGCTCAGCAGCGATTGCAAAGAGAGTGGACGAAGAGGGCGAGGACGTGGGCGCACGTGGAGGTGAAACCACCGGCGAGATCTACGCTCCCTCTCCCGCCAACGGTGCCGAGACGAGCTGGACACGAAAACTCAGCAGCGCGTGGAGCTGTGGAGGGAGAGATCAAGAACAGGTGAGGATGTGGGCGCATGCGGAGGTGAGTCCACTGGCGAGATCAAGAACAGGCGATGGGGAAAATTTTGGTTGCCTTTTTGTGGTAGTGCTTGCTTGCTCGAACTGCAGCCAGGCTCCACCCCTGTTTCTGAGCTGTACTGCACAACACGTTAGCACACGCTCTCTCTCACTTTGACTCCATTTGATATTGTGTTTGCTCCTTGTTAGTAGGTGTAGCAGCAGCGCGGTAAAAGAACGTGTAAAACGGGCAACTCTCAGGGTGACCAGACCCCCTCTCTCTTGCTGATGGATGGTTTTTCCTTTTTTAAAAATCTTGATTGCAAAATTTGTTGTGATTAACCTTCTACTGTTGCTCCAGTAAATTAAAAAAACAGCAAATTGGGGGTATATAACCCAACTGCATAGCTCGAGCGGCACAAACAACGACTTAAGCATATGCAAGACAAGGTAAAGGCCCGATTTTGTTTCTCGTCACCTCAAATCCCAAAAAAAATTACTCTATAGAACGCACTGTTGTTTTAGATGTGCTTATCATTTGTATGCTGTTTTTCACCAGTATTTTTACTTATTACTTATTACAAGAAAGAAAGAAAAGGTAAAAAAGCATCGTGTTTCTTTCAGTTGAATGATTCAATCTGAATCCTTTTTGCTTCAGAATATTTTACATGTTATATCAGGAATATCTGTTGCATAAGATAGACTCTTTGATTCATCGTCGATCTCTTTTTATGTGAATCTTAATTTATTTCGTTATTTGCTTCAAGTTTAAGATATTTGTTATCTTTTGATTTTTACCATAGCGTTAGTATGGACACACTACTAGTGATAAGTAGATGGTAAGTGCCTCGTAACAAAAAAATTTCTAGTGAGTGATTTAAAAATACGGTGGTTTTTAAATATCACCCTCTAGTCGGAGGCTATTTTGTAAATTTAGAAAACTAAATATTATTTATGTAAAACAGTTTTAACAAATAAATATAGAAATAAAAACCACCCATCTCTCCATTAGCCCGCTAATGCTCGATTGACTCTGGGTCATCGAAGCCTAGCCTAAAGTCACTAAACGCTAACTTGTTCCCATGGCCTAATCTCACCGCTCACGTGCTCCTGTTACGTATACCGGAGTGCAGGCTTACAGAAGGGTTGATCGTTTCTAGGCTCTGAACTTTTTTGGACCTTGAGGCTCATCAACCACTTGGCTGATTAGTTGACCAACTTGTACGAGTAGGTTGTAACACGCTGTTTCGTCGAAACGAAAAGCTCCTCGAGCTCGTCCCGTACGACCACATCTCGTTTATCGATTCCCTGACGCTTTGTTGTACTGCGAGTTCTGAGCTAAACAAAGATGACGAGGATAGTGGACAATTTGTCACCTTCGTCGATGACTAACAAACCACTATGAGCAGTGAACGCGGAATGCCCCAGATAAACCAAACCAAAGCATTCCCGAGAATCCAAGATATCCCAGTTTTCAAACGCAGCAGTAGAGGACAAGGTGAAAAAAAGGAGAGAGATTCTCACTGTACATGCTAGAGCCCAGAGATTCCGAGAATCTTGACAGTAAAATCCCAGCATGGCCACCGATGATCGGATTGAGAGTGTCGCCGTGGTCCGCGTGCGTGAAAGCGACGACTCCTGTGGCATGGCAACATTCTTACACCCCTATGGCGACATCCTCGCAGACCTGTGTGGTCTGGACTAGCACTCTGGCCTGTTCAGCGTAGCAGTTATCTCCTTCTTTAGGGAAAAATCGAATCAATTTTTCCTGCCCACAGACTCGCACAAGTACACGTGATTTATAAATCAGCACGAAACTGTGTCTGTCCTTCGGAGATGGTTTTTTTCCTCCCTGTCTGGTGTCTGCAACTCTGCATATATATGTCGAACTGTCTAACTGCTCTTATTCTCGGAGAAAAGAAAATGGAGTCCACGTGATCACATATTTCACTCTATATGTACATACATCCTGGCCTTCGTTGTCATCGTGCCAATTCGCTGGGTTTCCGATTGTGACCCGTGAGGGGCGCTATAAATACACGCTACTTACCAGGTCCCGTTGCACTAAATTGGTTGTGAGTTTCGTCGTCTGGTGGCCATGGGTTCCCTCGCCGCCGCCGCCGCTGACCAGCCGTTGCCGCCGCTCAGGTACCCTCCGGCTCGCCGCGACGGTGACATCGTTGACGACTACCATGGAGTTCTTGTGCCGGATCCCTACAGATGGTGAGTCTTCATAGTATATATTTGCTCAACGCTCACCTGGCTTGTTTAGGAAAACTCTCCATGTTTGTTTGCACTTTGCACCTCTGCCCTGATTCTTGTTTCTACGGAGACCGTAGTGTTACTATCTTCTGTTCAGCTGTTTCTGAAATTACCGTTTGCCTAAAGTCTTCCTCTACATGTCAACTTAGGATTAGATTTGACATTTTATAGTATAGCGAATTTGAATAGCCTGAATAAATCTGGACAGAAGTTCTGTCTAGATTCGTTGTACTATGAAATGTTAAATTCAGTACTAGGTTGCAATATTGGGATGGATGGAGTATTGTTTTATGACAAGAATTCAAGAAACAGTGGCTTGGTTAGCATTTCACTTCAGCACACAATGTACCGTTCTTCCTATGTGAGATGCATTATTCCCTTATGCGTTACACGACAGCCAAATTACATGCTAAATCTCATAAGAATTGCAAGCTAGGACTTGGTTGAGAGTAGGAAGCTATTAGGAGCACACGATTCTTGCGTTCATTCTCAGCTCGTCAGAAGCAAGGCATGCATTTTGGTGCTGTTTCTGAACCGTGGCTGATCACTGGTGCATGCGTGCGTCGCCGGGGTGAAGGATGGAGGAGCTGGAGTCGGAGGAGGTGAAGGAGTTCGTGGACGCGCAGGCCACCGTGGCTGACGCCGTGCTCTCCATCTGCGGCCACCGCGGCCGCCTGCGCGAGCAGCTCACCGCGCTCTTCGACCACCCGCGCTACCGCGCCCCGTTCAAGCGCGGCGGCAGCTACTTCTACTTCCACAACGCCGGCCTCCAGCCGCACAGCACCATCTACGTCCAGGTCCATCCCGAATCTCAAAGCGCCCAAGCCTGCTTCCCTCTTCCCATTTCAGCTCAGAAAAAAATAAAAGGAAAAGAAAATTAACTCTGACGCTTCTGAAACTGTTGCGTGTTTGCTTGCAGAACGGGCTGGGCGGCGAGCCCGACGTGTTGCTGGACCCCAACACGTTCAGCGACGACGCCACGGTGTCGCTCGCCATGGTCGGCGTCAGCGACGACGGCGAGCACCTGGCGTACGGCACCAGCGCGAGCGGCAGCGACTGGGTCACCATCCGGGTGATGCGCGTGCGCGATAGGCAGCACCTGCGCCGCGACGAGCTATCCTGGGTGAGCTAGCTGCTAGCTGACGAACTGTGCTCTTAGCCTCTTATTGCTCCATCGATTCAGTAAAATTACTGTAGCGTGTGGCTGTGAATTCTCATTTCTTGAAACTCAGGTGAAATTCTCGCGCATCGCGTGGACTGGTGACGGGAAGGGGTTCTTCTACTCTCGTTTCCCAGCTCCGAAGTAAGTGTCAACACAGTAGGAGTGTCATAAATTTTCGACGAAAATATGCAGCTTCATGGGGCCGGTGATGTGGATGAGCAGGCATAATGGAGCGGTGTTGAGCTCTGGGATAAAGACTAGTGTCAACCTCAACCATGAAGTCTATTACCATTTTCTTGGAACTGATCAGTCAGAGGACGTGCTGTGCTGGGAAGACCCTGACCACCCGAAGTACATATACACCCCTGAAGTTTCAGAAGATGGCAAGGTATACATAACTACATAAGGCACTCAACTAAGCAGAAATTCTGCAGTAGTCTTAATCTTGAAGCAGAGAGAAGTTATTTTTTTTCTGATTCTTTTGTGAGTTGCAGTATGTGATTCTGTCAGTCGCTGAAACTTCAGAGCCGGTCAACAAGTTGTACTACTGTGACCTCTCAGCTCTCCCTGACGGTCTGCAAGGCATGAAGGGAAGCCATGGCATGCTTCCCTTCGTTAAGCTCGTGGATGAATTTGAGGCATACTACGCACTCACCGCCAACGACGACACACAGTTCACCTTCCTCACTAACAAAGATGCTCCGAAGTACAAGTTGTCGAGGGTTGATATCAACGAGCCACACGTCTGGATGGATGTTCTCCCTGAAGACGAGAAGGCTGTTCTTGAATCGGCTAGTGCTGTCCACGGAGACAAGCTTTTGGTGAACTACCTGTCAGATGTCAGATATGTCTTGCAGATGAGGAGCTTGGTTACTGGGGAGCTGCTCCATGACATACCCATTGACATTGGCAGTGTCAACGGGATTTCTGGCAGACGTGTCGATTCAGAGGTGTTCATTGAGTTTGCTAGCTTCCTTACTCCGGGAATCATCTATAGGTGTGATGTCAGCAAGGAGACTCCAGAGATGAACATATACAGAGAAATCTCAGTTGCTGGCTTTGATCGCACAGAGTTTGAAGCAAAGCAGGTAACTTGAATGACACTATTAACTCTTGGCTGATACCTGAACATGCAGGAGCATAATGCATCTGTATCATTTGTTTCTAATTCGTCTGGCAATTCTGTCTGTCTTTTTTTAAGGTCTTCTACCCTAGCAAGGATGGAACCAAGATCCCCATGTTCGTCGTGTCCAAGAAAAACATCGTTCTTGACGGATCACACCCGACTCTGCTCTACGGCTACGGTGGCTTCGGCATGAACATGACACCCCACTTCAGTGTCCCTCGCATCGTTCTCATGCGGAATCTAGGGTTCGTGTCGTGCATCGCCAACATCAGAGGCGGCGGAGAGTACGGGGAAGACTGGCACAGGGCAGGGTCGCTCTCCAACAAGCAGAACTGCTTCGATGATTTCATCGCCGCCGGTGAGTTCCTCGTCTCTGCCGGATACACAAACCCAGACAGGTTGTGCATCGAGGGTGGAAGCAACGGAGGCCTTCTTGTAGCTGCCTGCATCAACCAGGTAACTAGCGCTCGTGTCTCGCTGTAACTTTGTTCAGTTCCGGTTCACTGCAGAATATTGAGCTGAAACTCTTTGTGAGTGCAGCGCCCTGATCTTTTCGGCTGTGCTCTAGCTCACGTGGGCGTCATGGACATGCTTCGATTCCACAAGTTTACCATAGGTTCGATTTTATCCCTGAAACCCCTATAAAAACTTGAGTTTTACACTGCAAAATGACGTCTCATCAATGTGCTTGATCATTGTTTGCACACAGGCCGTGCATGGACTTGTGATTTCGGTTGCTCGGAGAACGAGGAAGAATTCCAGTGGCTTATCAAGTATGGCAATTGGCACATTGGCACCTTGCATTTCTCTGAAAGACGAAGGATCTCTGATCTTTTTGTCAGTCGTTGTGCATTACTACCAGTCTACCACAGACTCCTTATTTGTGCTTGGCCAAATGAACGTGCAGGTACTCTCCCCTCCACAACGTGAGGCGCCCGACGGAGAAAGGCGGAGACCGCCGCCGCCTGCAGTACCCTTCCACCATGCTGCTGACGGCGGACCACGACGACCGCGTCGTGCCGTCCCACACGCTCAAATTCCTCGCGGTACGCTACCGCCTCGTCCACCATTGCCTCTGTGGGTTTTTTTTACTCTGAACCTGACGAACCTGTTCTTGGGCAACAACAGACGATGCAGCACGTCCTGTGCACGAGCTTGGAGGACAGCCCGCAGACGAACCCGATCATCGCCCGGATCGACCGCAAGAGCGGGCACGGATGCGGCCGCTCCACGCAGAAAATCGTAGGCGAAATCTTGCTCATCTGCCTCGCATTTTTGGTTTCCTACTGCTTTTAGCTGAACTTTGCTCCGTTCTGGGGATGCCAGATCGAAGAGGCTGCGGACAGGTACGCATTCGCGGCAAAGATGATGGGGATCTCTTGGATCGACTGAAACCTCCGAGAGCAGTGTGGGGCTAACAAGATATTCAGAGATTGGCTAGCGGCTACCGTCGATGCTGAAACTTATTTAAAACAGCAGGTGGCTCGTGATGTATCTACGTTGTAACTGGCCCGGTGGCCGGCTACAGTGACAGTCGTGTCGTTGATCAAATGAGATTTTCTGCAGCTAATTTCATCGTGATTTTGTTACTGATATATGAACCACATGGTGCTGAGATTTATATATTAATGACAAAATCACTCTACAATTAGCTGCAGAGAAATCTCTCCTATAATTCATACAGTTGCTATGTAACATATGTTATCTTCTTACTATCACTGTCAGTGAGTGGTAAATGATAATGAAAGAAATATACAGCACCGTAAGAACGTAATGTCGTTAAGGTGAACATAAAAAATATAGACGTGCACGTGCACACATTTTTTTCTTCTTTTAAAGGCTCCACTAGAATACAAAAGTTTTCTAGAATTTAAACTAAAATACTAGTACATTCCAAATAAACTTAAAAAAATCTCGATGCAGATATCTGGTAACATTTGTTCGAGAAAAGGTAACCAGCACGCGTACAAAACTAGCAGTTCGGACGCTGGGCACCAAATCGGCTTCTCGCTGTGACGCTGTGCCAATTAACCCGCAGATTGCCCTTCAGGCTAGGAAAAATTGGCTATTTGTCACTATTAAGAGTGGGCTTCGCAAAAATATAACTTTTAACATTGGCTTCATAAAAATGCCATAGTTACAGTTTGATTTCTATGCCATTTAACTTTTTCAAATATTTTTAATTAACTTTTTTAATTTTCTGGCACATGAAATGATATTTATACCCCTGGTATTGTTACCGTGTTACAGGACATCTGGTGCGATCGGCATGCAAAGCGTCGCGCGCACCACCGAACCAGTGTGCGCTCGCCGTCTTGACGCGCAGCCCGCCGACGATCCTCGCACAGCCTACCTTCTCGTGCCGCTTTCATCCACGCTCCCCCCTGGCTGGCCTCTGACTCTATCGTCCGAGCGATTGCGATGCTTTGATGGGCAGAGAGCGTCGATACAATCTAGTCCGAGGCCATCGGTAGCATCGACGACGCAAGTACGCCGCATCGGCGCGTGAAGGCCGGCGGCGGCGCAGAAGGCCACGCGGAGGGCTGGCGCAGACGTGCGGAGGCCAGTGCAGGCATGTGGAGGTTGGCGGCGGCGCAGATGCGAAGGGCGGCGCGCGGAGGCATAGAGGACCGTGTGGAAGCCGGTGGCGACGCAGAGAGCCACGCGGAGGGCCAGCGCAGATGTGGAGGGCCGACGCAAGATGCAGAAGGCGGCGCGTGGAGGGCAGAGCACGGAGGGCCAGCACAGGCGCGTGAAGGAGCATGCCTGTTCATGCGCTGATGTATGAGAGGCGGTAACAGTGCCAAGGGTATATATGTCATTTCCTATGCTAGAAAATAGAAAAAGTTATTTAAAAATGCTTAGAAAGATCAAATGACATAGAAATCAAAATACAAGGAACTGTATATCATTTTTATAAAATCAACATTAAAAATAGTATTTTTATGAATCCTACTCTTAAAAATGACAATTAAGACAAATAGCCAATTTTCTCTGCCGGCTAAGGAATCCCACGGGCCCATCCGAGGACGAGACACGGCAATTCGCCCCCAAATCCCACCGCCCCAGACCATCGCCGAGCCACCGGCGCACCGCGCGGACGGACGCGATGCCGAAGAAGATGGGCGTCAACTCGAAGGCGGAGGCGGCACGCGAGCGCCGCTCCGTCGCGGAGGCCGACCGCCTGGAGCGCGTCGACCGGGCCAAGGAGGAAGAGTACTGGCGCGAGGCCGACGGCCCCAAGTCCCGCGCCGCGCGCCGCCGGGAGGAGGACGCCGAGAAGCGCGCCGAGGCGGTGGCCCGCAAGGCCGAGAACCGCCGCCTCGCCGAGGCCGAGGCCGAGGCCGCCTCCGCCTCCGCCTCCGCGCCATCCAAGAGCGCCGCGCGCAAGGCCTCCCGCGTCGGCGCCCCGGCGCCCAAGGTCACTGAGGCCGAGCTCGCGCGCCGCCGCGAGGAGGAGCGGCTCCGCCTGGAGCGCGAGGCCGAGGTCTCTAAGAAGCGAGCCGCGCGCACCGCCGAGGAGGAGGAGTACGAGCGCGTCGTCTTGGTCGCCAACACCAACAGGGACGACTCCATCATCGAGGCCAGGTCAGTCGACGAAGCCATCGTGCGGATGTCGCTCGTTGACTCAGAGGCGGCCCTAGCCACCGATAAGCATCCCGAGCGTCGCCTTAAGGCATCATTCAAGGTATAGTTTTTTTGCCAATGACCAAACTATAGGTTTATTTTAACTCAATTGCTGCCAGATTGTGTGAAATTGTGTTTAATTATCAACCAATCCTGTTTGGAGACAGTGAATTGAGCACATTACTACCATGTATCGACATAATAGCCACTGTTCTAGTTTGTAGCTTCTACCATCAGTCATCACTCACAACCAAGATTCTTCAACAAAAACATCACAACAGATGGAAGTGGAATTCTCATGTTATTATGCCATGCATTCATTTTCCCCTCTCCAATATTTTGATATATGTATATGTACAAAGCACCTTAATCCAATTCCTCAAATTGACATGGTATCCTATTTGGAAAAATGCAATGATAACTGCTAGTTTGGTAACTAAGTTCCATAGCAACACCCAACACATTTACTCATTAGACAATCTTACTGTTGATTTAAACTTGGGTTGACCTGATTGTCGGCATACGATTATTTAGTTATTGACTTACTAGGATCTTTTTGTGCCATGACTAGACCTTTCAAAAGGACTACTATCCATTTGGTGCTTGAATGTGTTTTGAATAATCTTGATGACAGGCATTTGAAGAAGCAGAACTCCCTAAGCTGAAGGAAGAAAAGCCAGGCCTAACACTTCATCAGTACAAAGACATGATATGGAAGCTATGGAAGAAGTCTCCAGACAACCCTCTTAACCAGGTTTGCTCACATAAAGATATTTCTTTCAGCCTGTTCATGCTATTTAGTATGGCACATCCTAGGTTATAGTTGTATATTTTAAGCTGCCTGCCTTATCGTTAAAACATGTTATCTGAAACTGTATTGCCTAAATGCCACCAACCAAAAAGGTTAGGAATTGTGGTAATCAATGTACACAGAATGGATGCAAATTTGGGTATCACATTGAAATAGTATCCTTTGTTGAGGTTTGGAATTGTGGTATTCAATGTACACAGAATGGATGCAAATTTGGGTATCAGTGTATCACATTGAAATAGTATCCTTTGTTGACGATTATATTCCACATGTGATAATTTCAAACATTTGCTTTAACTTAGGAAAGTAGAAGTTGTCATATTATGATATTGTGATACTTGTGATCAATAGCACAGCATCTGACTGATTTTTGTTTAGGCTGCCGAGTGATGATGCATTCCTACTGAATCATACAACTGCTAAGGTAAGTTTTCATGAATTAACTTCTCTTTAGATGGATTTCATGGTTTAACTGGACGCACTTTGTAGTCCTGCCAAACATTTTGGTCCTGCCAATTTTCTTGAACAATTATGCACTAACGCTCTAAACTCTACCTTGATGCAGACCTCCAAATGGGGCACAACTTCATCAAACATGTTCATGGACTGAACGTGTGGCAGAGCTTGGACCAGAGCTATCCGTTTATGTAATAATCTACAAAACGCTGCAGTGTATACTGTGAGAGCCCTTTTTGTTAGAGATGTTGTTCAGGTTCCTGTTGTACTTAATATGTCGAGTTTTAACTATTGGCAATTTGATGTTGTGGTTCATACAAAATAGATATGTGCTTGTGTTTTCCTGCTTCCTATGTTTATTTCATGGATAAAGAGTCAATAATTATGAAATCCTTGCCATTTTCGAGCAAAGCTATGGTTCTGAGTACAATACATCAGCATAAGTTAACATCGGAGCCGACTGGAACATTTCCCTCAATTTTCTCATACAGTCAGCTTGTCATAACTCAGAAGGTTATGCACTTGTGCTCTAGTAAAAGATGATTTTCTGCACTTGACTTGGTCAGTCTTTTCATCGGTAGAACTCTAAGTAAGAACCAATGCTACCAACTGACAGTGATGCCATGTAGTAATCGCTTATTACTGCAGGAAGTCCATCTTAACATCAGTGACATCGAGTTGCAATATCTCAGCCCTGCAGCTAAACATGACGCCAAAACTGCAAGAGCAGGAAGGTTGTGAATATTATTGAAGGGAGATGAACGGGGCTTGGACAAGGAAACAAGAGCAACTAATACGCTGTAGGTGTTCTTTCCAAGTGCGTGGCAGGGTGCTAGATATATGTGATACTGGCAAGTGACCTCAAGATAGATACGAACCTTGGGTTTGTGCGTCCAAGATCGCCGTGCACAAACTCTTTAATGTATGTCCCAGCCTGTAATGTCAGCAGAGTCAATTAAACCGCAGTGAGCAAACTACAGAATATAAGAGTTTTTGATGAGTTCTCTACAATGATATTCACACGAGCAATATTTTCACATCCCGTTCTGACAAACAAAACCATAATATACAATGAACCAGACTATACTCATCGCAAAAAGAAGAAGTTACAATCTTGCAATGCTTACCTGAGTGCATAGATGTAGCAAGTAATAGTTTGACCCATCAGCAATTTTCTCAATCTCCATCCTGATTGACAGATAAACTGCTGTTTCTCAGATGAATGGAATATGAAGTCGATTAAATAAAGCAGGTACCAGTCTCAACTCTTACCAATGTATAATCCGTTTTCGCTCTAGTGGACTTCTACGATGGAGGACTCTAATTGGGGTCTTCTGTATAATTTCCTACACAGCAGGCAAGAGAATGTCATTATATGTGACTACATAGTGAATGTTCACATAGTATGCAAATACCATACAGCAACAAAGATAGAAAATCAATGAACTAAGCTAAGATCCAAAACAGTGTCTAAATAATACTTATGCCATACAAAATATGATGGCAGTAGCTGAATGATGTAAGACTGAGAATTATTCCAAACACTGTATGTAGACACAAAGTCCTGAGATCTTCCATAAATGTTTGATAAACACTTAAGGCCACAAGTGATGGTGCAATTGTCACTGGCAGTTCAGAGTTACAAGGAATCATCAATTGTTGCCTGTGAATGCCAATACAAATTTTTCTTTGCCATGGTGACCTGGCTTATTTGCAGTACATGTGTTCTGCTAGTAATTAACTAGATAACACTCCATAACTTATGACAGCACAACAAGTTGTAAACAGAAATTCCAATAATGCAACCAAAGTAAATCAAACAACACTCTAGAGATTTTTAGTAGCTAGCAAATATATATACCATATCTTTAATAAGAGAAATATTATGCAGCTCATTATCTGTCAGGGGGCGAGACGTCCATATGAGGGCAGTGTACTGCTTCTGCACACATAAAGTGAAATTAAGCACTGTTATTCAGCCAAAGATAGCACCAAGGCAATTTATACCTTCAAGTAATAATGCGATATAAGTATGAAACAGATTGTGTTCAATATAAGAACAAAATTTGACACTATCATTTCAGCAAAATGATATATCATCAATTGGATGGAGCACCTGCTTCTCTGCTTCTCCTTCCCGCATCATGGTCCATATTTCACTGCCTACCAACTTGAGATTTCTAACCCTGACCTACAAAATGCCGATGTAGAAGCACATCATATGCAATCCAAGTGGAATGCTGATTCAGTTTATTACAGTTCTTACATGTTTCTTTTCAGAGCTATTAATCTTATCTGCAATTTGTTGAACTTCAGTTGCAGATGGAATAGATCGCACATTCAAGACTTCAACTAGAAAAGGACGACCAGATCCAAGCATCCGAACCTACATATATGATTTGTTCAGCATAGCAATTACCAACATATACAGTTCCAAACTGGCATTACATCAATATCTTCTCTTCCGGCAGCATGGAACTTGTAGCCATCACCTCTGCAGATGGCACGAACATGCTCCCCAATTATCTCCTACAAAAGGGTACAACGATGTTCAGCTGTAATTTTTTCCTGGATTGAGACAATGTGGGAGGTATTGTGTTTTACCTCGACTGATGCTTCCCCCATTCTTTCATCATCAATTATCCAACATGACTGACTGACATTCCTTGAAAGCTGATAATGAAGAATGTTATCATGAGGGAAACAACTCATTTAAATACTGCACAATCAATTGAAGTGCAAACATCCAAACAAACCTTTAGTCTCTTTCTGTATATTGAGCACGGGGGACACTTCCAGGTGGCATAGTATTGATTAAAGCAGTACAAAAAGACTATCCTCTCTCTAAAAGAAGTTCTAATTCTGGTGCTACAAAAATATGATTCTACTGTTGAACTAAGATTTAGAATTTTTCAACAACCTTTGATGAGGTTGTCCTGTGATTTTACAGAACTACATAGTTGTTCCAACTTCCAAGTTTGCAATTAGTGGGTTAGCGACAACAAAAAGGTGTACTGTGCTGTTATTGGCATACTGATGATATGAAGTTATGAACTATGGATTATGAACTATGAGATATGCAAGTTAAGACCAAGGATTAATTGAGAATACCTTCAAGTATCTTCCACCAATATATATCGGTGATCTTAAGCAAGATATCACAAGATGGCAGGGTTTTAACATCTGAAGGTGGAATCAAATAAGTGGATCATAGAATCAGTACATCTATGCCTGACTTCTTGAACAAATCAATATAATAACTAATAAGAACATGGGCACCTTTTCAGGTGGCAACTGAAATAAACTACAAAACTCTTGATCTTGAATGCCCTCAAGGGTCTTGTTGATGAATGAATCTGATTCGCTTAATATCTGTTTATCATCATCTGTTGAGTTTCTTTTAGTACTGCTTCCATCTCTTGATTCTGTTAAGACATCAGAGAGATCAGTAAAATAAAATGTTAAAATTCAACCACCATGAGCAATGCAGTCTTTTCAGTAATTCCCATACCTGCTTTTCTTTTCCGACCATGGTCATTTGGCAATAAGTTTAGAAGCTTTTGCGAACCATCATCATGGGTATACATTAAGCGAATTCGAAATGAATTGTTACCATGTTTAACATTCTGCATCAAATTAGCCAACCATTTTGGCATAAGTAAACATGCAATTGATGATTTCAGGGGATATTATCATCAGGAGTAGAAGAAAAAGAATAGTCATAAAAGCACTTACCATTTGTCTTTCTAGTGATGGTACTAGCAATAATCTCAAGGCCTCCCTAACTGGCATGGTCTGTTGAGAAAACATTTTGTCGTTGAACCAATTTGCATTGCCATATTTTTTTTTCATACATAACCTATAGGAGAGAAAAATCAACACATTATGAAAATGTCAGTCCAGTACTGTCACAGATTTATTATAACAATGCTGGAGTGGCATACAACAGAAAGTCTTGTTTGCATTTAAGAACAAATACAACAAATTTTCTTGCACTATAATTGTCCATCAAGATTGAGTAGACCTCGATTCTCTGAATCTTTTGCTAATTTCAAAAATTGTAGTTACACATGGTTGCATCAAATATCATCACTTATGCATTGTCATGATACAATCATAGTTCTTAAGTAGAGATGGTTACCTAATGGCACGTTCATTAGCTGCTACAACTGCAGGCAGTGAAATTTCTAGGGAGAATTCATCAACTTGGTAGCCCTCTCTCTGGACTGCTTGAGATATCATTGAAGTAATGTTATCGATAGGAGTAACACTACGGAGCTGTTCTACAGCAGCATCTTGATAGCAGGTGGGAAGTAATACTCCAAAGCAAATAGAGCAATATGCCTCGCCTGTTGCCAAGCATGAACAAGACACACTTTTTACGGAATCATCATGTTCTTCAATAAATGAATGCAGAGCTGGTGCCGTAAGAGATAGGCATGTGCATGCATCGCTAAAAGCTCCACACAAGCGAAAGATGCATCGCACGCAGACCTGTAACATCATGAAAAATGTTTACTGTTTTCTCCATATGTGAAAAAAATTGTAGGCATCGGGGGGGCGCCAAAATGCTCATTCAGTACAGATGAAGCTTTCGATCCCAGAACAAAACCGTAGTAAGATACGAATTGAACTTAACAGTCACTACAAAAAACCCAGATTTCGGGCATTGGTGAAACCGAAATTGGGGGAAGTTAACTGAATAGGGAAAAGTTGACAGCTGAGCACGGCATGAGTGAGGACTGAGGAGCCTAACCCCGACGGAGAGGAGGTGGTGGACGGCGTGGAACGGCGGGAAGGAGGCCACCGCTGCCGCGCGTTCGAGGATGGCCCTCGCCTCCGCATCCACCTCCGCCGCTCCGCCTGTGGCAGCCATCGCCCTAGTCGCGGACTCGTGGTAGATTGAACGCATTAAACCCTAGCTAATCCCCCTGTTTCAGAGCTCAGAATAGGGCTGGTAACGAGCCGAGCCGACTCGGGCTCGGGCTCGGGCTCGGCTCGGCCGTCCTGACGAGCTGAAAAAAGGGCTCGGCTCGGCT
>KE370913.1:0-16466 GCA_000418225.1 Zizania latifolia
GACGCCGAGCTCCTGAGGATGCTGAACTCGAGCACCGCCGGGGGCGGGGGTGTCGAGCTGGACCCCTCATCCGCGGGCGCGGGCGCGGCGCCCCCGCCGCCAGACGCCTCCGCGTTGAGCACCGACGACTCCGACGTGCGGGAATCGCTTCGCGCCGTCGCCACCGGCTTCTCCGGCACCCCATCCGCCACGTTCAGATCCAGCTCCATCATGAAGCAATCAATCAAACACCTCCTGATCGAACAAAAACCAACCAAACAAGCTAGCTCGCAGCAGATAAATCAATCCCCGCCGCAGCTAGTAGCTCCAGTGACAAGCCAACACGCAATCTCAGCCACCGATTGCCGCTCGCTTCGCTTCGCTTCGTGTCGTGCCGTCTACTTCAAAAAGAAGAACCAGAGGAGGAAGAGGTAGAAGCAGGAGAGGGCCGATTCGTTCTTGCGGTACATTTAGCCCCGGCGCCGATCGGAGCAGCAGAAACTGCCTCAGTCCCAGTCTTTGACGACCATCCTGCGACGCTGCCGGGGTGATGCGATCCTGTCGCTTCACGAATCAAGAATAACTCGCCGGCGGGCCGGGACCCCTCTGCCTGCCTCCCTTGGTTTCTGCGATAGCAGAAGAAGAGGTGGTGGGAGAGAGAGACAGCGAGACCTAGCTAGAAAGGTGGGATTTTGGAGGGAAAGGCGGGGGCTTTGAGGGCGCCGGCGCCGGCGAGCGGTGGCGGGAGCGGAATGCCGGAGGTGGAGGGGGAAGCTGGTGGGGGAAGTGGGGGAAAGGAGGCGGGTAATATATAGAAGGCGAGGCCGCGGGAAGTAGCCGGTTATCCTTAAAATCCTTCCCGATTTGGGCGCCCCATTTTTAGCTTCATCTCCCCTCTCTCTCATTGGGTAGGTGTCTTCCTGTTCCTGGCCTCCTAGGTTCAAAATATCTCCTCTGGCAGTGGGGCCACATAGTAGTGTCACTAGCTCATGCCGCTACACTTGCTCCATCATATGTAATGCTGGATTCATGCTCATGCTCATTCTCGTGCGCACTCTTCTGGTTTTCTTTCCGTTTTTTTGGTTTTTGGTTTGTTCTAGTAGTTTTTGAAAACCTTGGGCCTGAATGCAGCCACAAAATGCGAGACTGTACAGTGTTTTCCCATGGATTTGGATTGTTAATTTCCTATGAAACTATGCGAGTTCCTATGCTCGAAACAGGTCTCTGGCTTGGTATCGTTGACGTAAGATGTGAGCTTGCATAAGCTATAATTTATAAGCAACAACTAAATTTAAATTTTACAACTTAATTTTGGAATTAAGTTAGGAGCTTTTTCATTGTTTTCTATTTTCAGTATGTGTTTTTAGAATATGAAAAATCTGTATCCACGGTTCATTGGTTTTGCTACTGATTAGGGTCAGATCAGACCTGTGCTTAGTCTTAAACCCGTAAGTACTCCTGGGTTTATCCAATTAATAAAAATTTTATTTTTTTTCTTCTGCTACTGCTTCTACTTTTACGTTTGTTGTTGTTTTAGCTTCTGCTTCGACTTCTACTTCTAATTTTTACAATTGCTTCTGATACAATACTAATGATTCTACTATTGCTATATATGTTAAACTCATAGGCTTTCCGTTGGGTTTCAGATATTCGATGGGTTCATGCGTGTGTTTAGTTTGAAACCCATACGTTTTACTTTCCTAAGTACTAAATACTTAAATAGTACGTTTAACTTAGTTTGAAACAAAATGTTTGAGGATATAAAATAAACTTGATAACTCATGTTAGGAACATACATGATAACTTCTATTAGGAGCAAAGGATGGAGCATGTGGTACACACAAAATTTAATGCACAATCCGTACACACATATACAACACAAAGTAGCCGAGAAAATAGAGCCATATTGCGTGAATCGGACGGCGGATTAATTATAGTTAGTCAGGATAGGAGGTGACGTGGACCTCTCCTAGCTACATACTTACGTATATATTAACTACTATAGCTTAGCTAGTATAGTATATCATATATGCAAGGCATTTCTAGAAAATTTGAGAAAATTTTAGGCCTATGTACCAAACTCTAAACAAGAGCTAAGGTCTAAGAAGATAAGAAGATAAGATCATCTAAGAGAGCATCTTACAGTAATGGTGTGCAGTGATCTTAACCACGATGATAAAAAAACGAATAATCGAATAAATTAGACACTTTATATAACTGAATAACTCAATATATCTAACAAAACTAGAGTAAATTGAACTCAATCTAAAAAAATATATCCAATGTACTTGTCCTATATATATTGAGAGATCTGTGCGGTCACATATATACCTCACATTTGATCGAGATGGGCCTGCATATATGTAAATTAAATCGTTTGTATTACTACGTACTTAGGAATTAAGTGTATGCGTATACTGTTTTAGTATTAATGGACCACGAGGAGCATGCGCTGGCCTGTGCAAGCACGGACCACATGTATGCGTGAAGCTCCAACGTTGGATCAATCGAGTTGTACGCATGCAGGTGCAGCTAGCTTGCTCTTCTCCTAATTTGCTCTCATATATATATATTTTTTTTCTCTCTCTATTCTCTAACATAGAGATCAAATTAAGAGCTAGCTAGAGAATTATATTATTTATCAAGCACTTCTTATTTAATTTTATTCCATCTGACCCAAACTATATTTTCAATCTCCACGTATCTCTCATTAATTAAACAAGGGTGCCATAGTTTTTTTTCCCTCCTTTCTTGTTCTTTAAAAAAATGAGCATCTAGTTTGATCCATCATGCATGGATGCATGCTTGTCAAATTAACAAGCCTCTGGCCTCAATGATAATTACCAGTAGAAATCAATCGATCTCTTATTTAATTGGTTGCCCACTTCATGCAATTAGTTAATATATAAGTACATATATAGTGGAGCACTATAATTATTATATAAGTGGGTGTACACGTAGCCCTAGTGTTTAGTTGACAGCTAGCTAGCTCATCGATCGATCCAACTAACGATCCATCGTCGACAGCCAGGTGATCGATCCAACGTAGTACCGTCAGAGTTATCTATGCCAGCATAGGTTTCCTGATCGATTCGATCATCCATCCACTTGATCACCAGCCAGCACACATCTCAAGGCAAGAACAAAACAAAGAAATATATATATATATACATATCCAAGTAGCAAAAAAAATATTAATCTCCTCTCTCGATCGATATACATATCGTGTGCCACGGCGGCATGCACGAAATAACATTATATTATGTGCCATGCATTGGGGTCACCACATGCATCCTGACTTTACTTGAGTCATTTGGTCGCATGGTGCGTATATATATACACACACAAAGAGCATTAGGACATAGAACCACTTGGTCTTGCAAAAAAGGACATACAACCACTTGCAAGGTGTGTGAATTGCTTATGAGTCATGGCATATATATACATTAATATTGTTATTGTTTTTGCACCCGTACGTCCTATAAAATATTACTTACGACTAGCGAGATCTGATTAAGAGTAACGTAGAGTCAAATTATCACTTTTTACTGTGCTTATTGTTAGGTTTTCTAATTCGCAGACAACTTACCCAATCATGATTACCTCTAGATTGCAGAATAATATTGATTTACTTCCCTGAAACCATTGAAGGATTCCTTTTGCTTTTATTCTTTCTTTCCTTTCTATTCCTTTGATTTTGTTGGTGTAGGCGTATTAGTTCATGGCGCTAGCTAGATTGCCGGTTTGATTCTCTTGTAGTCGCCGACGAGGTTGAGTAGCGAATGAAGTACCATAGATTGTGTTCTATAGTTTAGTTGTGTTAGCTATCTAGTGTAAGATGCAAATGCAAAACACATATGAGTTGTAATTAATCCTTATATAAATTAAAACATATAAGTTTAATGGGATCAGATTTGAGTACTTAAGGACACACACACACATATATATTCTATCATTTCAACTTTATTAAAAAGATTTCATTTTTACCTCCTTATCTACACTCGATTCATAAATTAAAAAATTTTACTTTTTAATATCTCTTATGTATTAATTCACAATATTACTTTTTATTAATAAATGATATTTTGATATTTTACTCTTATCACTAATTTATTAATTTTATCTTAAAAATGAAGTATTTATAGGACGGAGAGAGTAACATTATGAAGTGATACATAGAGGGTATTGATAGAATAAAACTTCTTTATTTTTGCGAACAATGATTGTATTGGCAAGAAAATAGAAACATATTTTTTAAAACAGAGAAGTTATATAATAGGCGATCTTTACATGTTATTTATGCTTTCTACCAGTAGGTAAAATTAGTCCCAATCAGCGGACAAAGGCACTACGACTAATTGTCACGTCTTTTCTGTACCAGGCACCAGCATAGACCTATTCGCAAAGTACACGTATATATGCTGACTAAAGGCTTAATTGCGGTGACAAAGACACGTCGTGATCTGCGAGAAAAAACTTCTTCTTAGCAATTAATTACTTCACAATCACGTCATAATAATGTGCATCTTTTCCTGGTTTGCGTTGACATGCAATCACTTGGAAAGAAATGCGAAAGCAATGGTGATATCCACGGTTCGAGAGGGAACAGGGGAGAAATTGGGTAATCGCCTAACTGGCCGTTTTCGGCAATGCTGGCCGTGCACGGATATTGATGCACGACCCTGCCAATTTTGTTGCCGCTTTTGCAGGTTGTTTTTAATTCATGGGACCTGCAATTACGATATATCAATATCTAGAAAAAATAATTAGAAAGTGTTTTACCTAAGAATATTATTGATTTGATACTTCCTATAATTATTTACTTTTTAACTTTATATATATTGTTAGGTTGAAGCAACCTAAGACTTAAGAGAACATCAAAGCCATAGCATGCGCTAGAGATTCCAACAATATTAATTAATCAGCTAATTAAAACGTTGATGATACCAATTCAATTATATTTCCATGACATATACCTACACTTTGAAAAATGGGTCAGATAGGGTTGAGTTGATATCCAAGGTAAAAACTAACATGGCCGCCTTAACAAAAGGAATCATTCATAGCGCTACACTTAGGGTTCTTTAGAACACAAAAAAATTTACAGTATTTTCATATAAATTAGTTTAGTTCCTCTAAAAATATTTCAAATTTACTCCAATCCAAGGAGCCCTTAATCTGGGACGCATAATAGCTACGCTGGTGATTAGTAAGCGTATGTAAGTGATTGGTTGCTCACCGGCCAATGTCTAGCTATCTACTCGATCTAGCCAGCGTGAGTGATTGGCCGGTTGCATATTCATCAGTACGATGGGTGTCGCCCAACAAGAGAATCTATCAGCAATCCATCGCAATCTGGATTAATAACCAGACTCTTTTTGTAGATCCAATCACTCATTCATGAATCTACCATGGTGCGTAGGGCCATTCTTGTCTCTCCTTATTTGGAGCGCATGAAGTTCACACATGGATTTTCCAGGAATCTTATTCGAGAAAAAGAAGTTCACTGATCGATTTCTGTTTTATATTATATGTCCTTTTATATTATATGTCGTTTTATTTTATAAGTCGAATTTCTCTAACTTTTGATTAAATTTAAAGAAAGATATATTAATGTTCTATAATATAAAATAATTACGCACTGTCAAGATATATTTCATGGATTTAGTAAAATTAATTTAACGTTATAGCTATTTATATTTTTTATAAATCGGTTAAAGTTAGATAACCAGAGGGGCCCCTTTATATGTGTACACAGCACAACCACTATTTTTATGTTGCAACGCCCCCCAATTATTGGGGGTCCCAGATCGATCCATTTCCGGGGTTGGCCCCACCACCCATGAAAAATCATTCCATGTTTCGATTTCCCATTTTAGCATGGAAACTAAACAGATTATGTAGGACGTTTGTACTAGCTAGCTAATTAAGCCTGCAGGCTAATGCACAATGCATTCCTCGTATATATCCAATTCCAGTGCGTGACGTGTTAACAGACAATGCAATACATGCTGAATACAACGAAATGCTACCTACTACGCTCGAAACAAATCTGTGGCCCAAGAAGATCTTTCTAGGCACGCACGAGATGTGCGGTTGTATAGATCTCTAGATCTCGAGAGACCGAGGTATATTTTCTAGATAAGTTTTAATTTGTTTTTATTTTATAGCATACATACTGAGTTATTCAGTCATACAAAATGTTTAATCTATTCGATGTTTCGTTTTCTAAATATTGTGGATGAGACCATTACACCCGTGTCTATGAGATGACCTCCTAATTTTCGGCTTGCTTCTATTTAGAGTTTGGCACGTAGGCTCAAAATTTTTTAGAACAACCTTATACAAGAAAGTATATGTACATTATTGCTGACGGTGAATATTATCCATCTTGACGGTGAATATTATCCATCTTACATGAATCATATCTTAGTTTCTTTTGAATAAGTCTGTATTGTTTCAAGCCCTATACCGGCATCTACGGTGGTGAGAGATAGCAAGATATATAACTTAGGTTCATGTCTTATGAATCATTTTTCTAATAACAATTATATTCAAAATAAAATGAATTAAAATACTAGCTTATCTTTAGAAATCGATCGAAATAATACTTTAAAATTTTCCGATCACCTTGGGGCGGCCGGGCTAAACATCCCGAGAACACCAGCGGCACGGCGGCACCGGCCGACTTTGTATCGCGAACATTTAATCACACAACGACCGGAGATGTGACCTGACAACGGGACAGATCAATCGCCTTGATTTCCTTATCCCTAAGTATACACTACTCCATAAAGTAAAGGAAAATATTTTTCTTTTCTATTATGAAATATTTTGATATCAAATGAGCATCAACAGATCTATTATGAAATATTGTTTCATAGTTAATTTACTTATTTGATATGGTATGTGGTAACACTATTTGCTATAAATTTGGTTAAACTTAAAAATATAGTTTGACTTCATCATCACAAAAAGTAAACTTATTTGGTGACGAATGAGTACTTTTCTTCTTTAAAAGGCTGGCATGCTTGAATTATTGGAACGGATCAAAGGGATCATCGATATGATCAACATGATCACCATCAATGAGAGATCAGGTCATCCAATATATGCGCCTGGATGATATTTTCTGTGGACGTGTCCTCGAATTTATAAAACCTGAAACATATATGTAAGATCGATTTTATAAACTTTGGGATTCATATTTCAGAGATGCGTCCGGGTTCAGGCTTAATTTGGGTGTCAGGTTTTGTGCCTGCCCCTAACGCGCGGATAAACTTTTAGTTCTCTCGATCCAACAAAATCATGCATGCGAAGCTAAGATAATAGACTGCAAGAAAACCATGGATTCGATTGATCTCCCAAAGTTTTTAGATCCCACGGAAATGCGTTCAATCATTGGGCAACCGATCGATCTTTCCGCCTGACAAAACAACGCGTGTTTCACGCACACCAAGTCAGATGAAGCCACCATCTGCAAGCCTGACATTTTCATATGTTTTTTCAATTCCCCAGGGTTTATATATTGCATCACTCGAAGAAACCAGAAAAGAAATTGTGTGTGATGCAAACAGGAGACATATATCATCTCTATACATTGGCATTTTCTCTCAAATAATCAGGAAGACACAAAACATTAGAAAAAACTGGGCACAGTGCATCGCATGTGGAAGATCGTGTGGATAGCAGCAACACGCAGCTAGGATAGAGATAGACATGAATCTCTCGACGGAGGAGAGGCCATAGAAGATAGCAGAAGCAAGGTGACAAGAACCCATGCGTACACAGGTACGTCCAGAAAAGACCACAGCCGCTAGTTGCAGGTAAGATAGGAGGAGCAGCTAGAACCACCAATGAGTGGGTCTGAGAAAAACATAAAATATAACAAAGATCCAATGGGGACTCCGGATAAAACCCTAGCTTAGCTAAAAATCTCGGAGAGGATATGATCTGTCCTCCAGAAGAAGACGTACAGGGTGGCATTACCAGACTCGTTACCCACGGTTTTCAGACTAAAGATAAGTCAATTATAACTAGACTGATAAAGCACATAAATAATGGTTTTCTCAGATTAACAATAGTAATAGACTAGTAATAGTGGTGTCGGTAACTTAATTATATCAGTTACCATTGTTCGACGAGAAACCGACTGACCTGCAGGGTTCACATTATCGCCGATAGCTATTCCGATAATCCCATTTATCATTAGGGTCTAATAAAATCATTTATCTTCCAAAAATTTCGCTGTTTTTTAAAGGCCCGCTAAATTTTGAGGCTCGGCCCATAACCACTCTACTATATAAACTCTAATAAAAATTACCCACGTACGAGGTCTTAATCTATAGATTATAGATTTGTTGTTTTATATATCTAATGATATAGATGCAATCTATATGATTTTCTGAACAAACTAAGCTGTTTTTTTTCAAAAAGTTTTCAAACATTTTTCAAATATTATTTGAAAATATTTTTATATCTCCGGTACATCCGATAATCCCGTTTATCAGTACCCTCTGATATTTTTTTAATATCGATAGATGAAACCTTGCTGACCGGTGATTTAGTTAACTAAATTTGCAAGATGCTGACCGGTGATTTAGTTAACTAAATTTCAAGATGCTTTTAGAATATTGACAGTTCCCAATAATTGTGCAAATACTCTCTGTGCAAAGGGACCGAAGGATAGGGTAAGGGAAGCAGCTGGGGGCGGCAAGCAAGATACAACTCATGAATCATGGAGGTGTACTTCTAACCGATTAGCAAGGGATCGGAGTTGCTAATTGGTTCGCATTCGGCTCTCGAACATGTGTTGCTATAGCTAGGCAGCTAATGGCAGCTCCTGCAAAACCTTGGACCAGGCAACTAATGGCAGCCACACAGCCAGACACCCATGTTTGACTCCTAGGTTAGAAACTTAGTAACTCTCATTAATCTTGTTATGCAAAAATAAGGTCTTGGTGGGACTGACAGATTATTAGACAAAAAGCAGAAATGGAAGAACCTGCATATCATCCTGGGGACAATAATGCTGTCCCTGGACAGAATCCATCCAATCTTCATGCATTCTTATATTCTTACATATAATTATGTTCTGATGCGTAATTAAAGACAATGTCCTCAATTATTCAAATATCGAATCACCAAATTAATGAGGAGGCGCACCAGCACAGCACATATGTTGAATACCACTTTCTGCTTTACTATTCGAGCGATCCAAGATGCAATCCATCAAAATCACATGAAAGGAAACCACTAGACTTTTAGTTTAATTGCCCAGCAATCAGGACCCAGTATTGTGATTCTTCAGTCTAGTTGCTTCACCTAGTTCCATTTCTTTAGTAAACACTAATTCTTCGGTATATGCTATGCATATGCTTCATTCGGTTTTTTATATATATCGTTTTAGTTCTCTTAACTCTTTTTTAAATATAAGTTGTTTTTGAACATGTATGTAATTTTTTTATCTTTTCTTTGTGTTTGTCCTTGTCAAATAAATATTACCATTCTCACAAACAAAAAACTCATTATTTCTAAAATAGAATAAATAAGATATAATAAAGTTATTTGAGTTGATATCTTAATTTTTTATATAAATCCAAAACTAATTGTATATAAGGAGCAGGAAAGTGGCAGGACAATGAGGATAAAAAATTCCAAACTAAATGGTATTCTTTCCCAAGGTTGGAATAAACAACACCCCAAGGAGGATTAAACAAGTCATATGGTTTAGTGGTAGTGATGAATTTTAAAATGGAGAGAGAGCCCACACTGTCTTGTATTGCATTGTGTGGGTGGAGATGGAAAGAACACGCACATTACGAGGTAATATAAAATGGTTGGAGTATATTGCAAGACGTGGAAGATAATTTCAGTTTCTGCCTGCTATGATATTGAATGTCCAATCATGATTCTATATTATATATAGTGTACCTCTGTCTCACAAAGAATTAATTTTTAGTATTTATAAATTCGATAAAGAATTGATTTTTAGCATTTCAAATTTATAGATCTAATTTTTAGTTTTTTTAATGTGTGTAGAGTTAATAGGCTCCGGCTAGCTAAGTGACTAATCTAATTAGCATGTCTAGATATCATAGCTAATATGATTAATGATAATCGGCTAGATTATTTTTTCACACTAATAGTATATCTTAAATTGCTAAAAAAATCGAGTCTTTACGAGACGGAGTAGAGGGTAACCAGACAGCTGAGTCAAGCGTACGAAAACGCAGAGACAAAAACAAAGTTTTTTTTTTCTGTGAACAAAGTAACTGAAAGGCTCACGACATAATTTCTTGTACCTCAATTTGACGGCAGATCGATCTCGTCAAGGACGGAATCCTTTAAATTCCAGACATTTAATTCAAGGATACAAATAGATTGTTAGAACTTAGAAGATGAAATGGTTTCAGATCGATGATATGCAACTCCAGTTTCGGAAGAATTAAGGACTTATGACCAAGAAGCTTCGCTTGTTCTCTACTTTTTTGCCATTTTTCTTTAGCTACTAATAACGACGTAACGGTATTCTACTTGTCAAGTTTGAGATGCATAGTTTCATTGCAGTTGGAAGAAGAGTATAAGCACAGCATATGGGTTGGGCCATACATGGGCATATTGGGCCAAATCTATCTATTGCTATGTACACAGTGTTTCAAAGTAGCTCTTGATGTTAAACTTGTCTTATAGCATCCATATTTCGAGGAGAGATAAGAGAATTTGCTACTAAGAAATTTCTACTATTTGATTATTTATTCGTTATGTGGATAACATGTATAATAGGATGGTCCCTAAAAAAAATATTCCCCTTAAATGTAGACTGATCTGATAAAAAATGAGAGAACATGCTCGTCCCACTACCAGGCAATAGCAATTGGTCAAGCGCATGATGGCATCGAGATGAGCACAACGTTGTGGCAGCGACCAAGGGAGCTCACGACGACAACCAAGCAAGAGCAACGGCGACGTCTAGGCGAGCGCCACAGTGGCTGGAAAAGCATAGTCGCGACTAGGCGAGCGAGGTGCCGATGGCTAGGTGGCAACAACGGGAAGTCGACGAATAAGAGATTGAGAGAAGTACTCACCACGTATTTGATAAAATAATTATATAAACAGTACTCGCCCTATCTCTTCTACCAAATAAAAAAAATAAAGTTTATCTCGTTTTATCTGCCGAACAAAATAAAATCATCATTTCCTATAAAACACAGAGAAGAGTCGATTCTATATCACCGTGTGAAATTGACCTAGTAGGCAAGTAGCGTGATGTGTGGATTTGAACTATTATTTTTTATACCCAGCCGAGCCGGAGCCGACCACTCTCACCGCCAACGTCTCTCTGCGTTGCCTCCCCCTCGGTCCGCCGCGATCTAGGGTTTGGTCGCCCAGCCTCCGACGCCGCCGGCCGGTTGGCCTCCCCTCCTTCTCCTCATGGAGGCGCTCTCGCTGATCGACGTGGCCTCGGAGGACGACCTCCTCCTCGACCTTGCCTCGCCCCCTCAGCTGCATCGCGACCCGCCCAAATCAGGTGAACCAGCCGCCGCTCACTCGCCCGTTTCTGTTCGTTTCGTGTGAGATTTGGGATTGATTGTTGCTATGGATTTGTTTTGATCTGACTGCTGTTTGATTTCAACTAGGGTCTCCGGTGGGTGCTGCTAGCGATCCGGAGGCGGGGCAGGTTGTGGATCCCTGCGGCGCGACGGAGCAGCTCCATGAGCAATCGGAGTCTCCGAAGCGGAGAAAAGGCAAGGCCAGTGTTAATCTACGCAAGAGCATGGCATGGGACAGTGCCTTCTTCACCAGCGAAGGTTGTGCGTTATCTCAGTTTCCATCCATGAATCAAAATTCTTTAATGTTCTGTAGTAGTTGTTGCTAGAAGCAGATGACTTGTAAGTCGTGATGTGGATTTTCATTTAGGGATCTCTCCCATTTCTCATTTTTCTAGTTGTGTGCGCTTGGAGAAGAAGGGTAACACGTCATGCAGCTCTTGCATTGCGAAACTGCGGCTCCCTTTTAGCATTTCACTTGTCTTGATGCAAACAGATAGCAGCTCTTAAGTCCTAGCATTTCCATTTCAGTTTGTTTTCCCTCCCTTTCTTATTTGTTATTGCCTTGATCTGATCAGGTGTTCTGGATACTGAAGAATTGGCTGTTGTAAACAGCACTTTCCGCAAGGCACAGTGTTCCAGACTGCCTGGAATCTCTGAGGAATTGAGGAGGTCAGGGGAGTCAACAGCCTCGACTATAGAAAGCGAAAGCTGGGTGCTGGAAAGCCTTGAGACTGAGCTGTTTGACAATGTTCGTGCTTCGATTCAGAGATCACTCAGCAAACCTGAAAAAGCTCCAGGCATGACTGCTGCTACCACAAAACTTCCCAAATCTGCTACAATTGTTCCTCGTGTTGCAGGTAAGAAGTCTCGAGAGTTAGTGCAACATGCTGTAATTGTTCTTCGGTACTTTGCTGAGCTTTTATCTGCTCTTTGCATGTTTGTAATTGATGCCATTACTCTTTGCTACTTCCAGCAAAAAAGGGGGCTGATCTGATGCCTAAGGTATGTTAACACAAATCATATATGATTTAATCCCAAAATTCTGTAGTATGTGACCATCATCACTAACCAAAATTTTTGGATGTTGCTTCAGACAAGGCCTCCCATTTCCACAAGCCATGGAGTTGTTGGAGGCAAGCAAAGGCCCCAAGCTACCTTGAAAGAGCCTGGTGCTGCAAGAGTGGTATGGTCCATGCTACAAGATACTTCCTCCGTCCCAAAATACAACTATTTTTATCATTTAAATTTTATTTTAAATATTATAACTTCTACAACTTTTTCCCTTAAATCTTTCTATTTTACTCATATCTAGAGTATTAGTTGCGTGTAGTACTAATTACTTGGAATACTAGTTAAGGGGTAGTTTGTGTTTTTTTCCTTATATCTTAATAGCCACGTCAAAGTCTAGAAATGACTATAATTTGGGACGGAGGGAGTACTTAGTAACTATGACTTTTGCTGTAGTTTAGCTGCTTATATTTTTCCTATCCCCTTAGCATTTAGAAGTATCCTTCTCAATAGTCGGAAACTTTTATTCTATGATGGTTAAGTCAAGGGCAGGCACAATAGGCCACAAAAAACTATGTTTTACTGCTTTAAATAAATAGGAAATCATGTGATGTTCCTACATAATATAACTGAAATGCCTTGTTTAAGTGCCTAATTTTTTGTTATTGAAATCTGAACTATGAATATACTGTGTTAAATTGTTAATGTTTCATTTTGAGACGTAGTTCTCCATTTCCTTGCCTTACTTGAACATTCAAATTGCGTAATATTCTGAACTTAATTAGATTTCAACTCTCTGCTTGAGAAGGCTTTACCAGGATCTACTGAAGCAAAACCATCTTTGAAACCTTTGAGGGCTCTGCCAAGAGTAGCTACAATGAGAGCACCAAATAATACAACCATGGCTTCTGGGATTTCAAACAAAAGAAGCAGCACTGGTTCGTTGAAGGCATATATTCTTTGTCTGTTTTAATATTAATAGCTCACAAACCTGATATGCATTTCGTCTTGCAGGAGGTGTGGTCAACAAGCAGGCAGCTGGTAAGTCTGCTAACATTGCAGCTAGTATGCATTCTCGGCCTGCTGGGGTGATGAAGTCTAGTTCAACTTCAAAATCATGTGCCTTATCATCATCATCATCAGCAGCAGCAGCAGCAGCAGCAGCAGCAGCTTCAATTGATAATATACCAGGCCCAAAAACCAAATCATCAATTCTAAGCAACAAGAACAGAACTGCTCAAAGAATCCCTGTTCGTTCATCATCAAGGACTGATATCAACAAGGTTAACCCAGCAAGAGCATCAAAAAATAAGATTCCAAGTAGGGACCATAGTGATCGTGCACCACCATGCATTTCACCTAACAGTTCTTTGGACAGCATGAGTTCTGTGCTTTCTGGAGCTTCAACAGCTTCCACTGTAGGGAAGATGAGCCACACATCTGAGAGCTTTAGTACACAGTGTTCTTTATTGTCCCCTTCACTTAGAAAGAGCAATGACCGTCCCCCAGCTCCAAAGATGAGGCCTCCTACCATAACAGAGAGACAGTCTTCAGTAGTAGCATCCGGGGATAATTCAAAAGCTAGTGCAGATGCAATCACACAGGGAAAAGGTTCTAAACAATCTGGTCTGCGAATGCCTACACCCAAGATTGGATATTTTGATGCTGTAAGTACATTTAGTGTTTTTTGCATTACAATCATGCTAATGTTCTTTATTGATGACGTTGCAAATTACAATTGTACCATGTGTGTATGTCTTCAGGAGAAGTCCATTGACCAAAACATCGCTGCACAGATGCAAGTGCAACCTATGAAGATCATGTTTTCACCTCAGCGATCTTCTGCTCAGATGGGGACCCCAGCATCATCTTCCTTGATTCAACAAGCATCGAAACCTGCAGCATCACCTCATGAGAAAAAAAGCATTGTTCATAGCAAGGCATCGCCTTCGCTGCCTCTCAAAGTTGTACAAATGGAACTGGAGGCTTCTCCGGTGATGGAACATGAAGCATGCAAGCCCCAGCCCAGTCCAGTGGTAGCAGCAGACACGGCAAAGGAGAACATTCCGGCTTTGCATCAGAATATCCAGCCTAATGATGATGCGAGTTCATTAGCAGTTGAGCTGATTTGCCAAAGGCTCTCCTCCTTTTCTCTTGGGGACACTACTGACCTGGTGTCTTGATGTTGCAGAGGATGAGTCCGTATGGTATGCTGGTTGTTTCTGATACATCCTTGTTATTGGAAGGCAACTGCAGCTGAAGGCCCAGTTTCTTTCTCTGGCATCTGTTATTTTAGCTATTGTGATAGTTAATGCCGTCCGTATGTAAAATCCTCTCGCACGTCGCATGTCATGATAAGAACTGTGCGCTTTCTGTTGTATGCAGAACAGTTGACACTGCTATGTCAATTAAAGATTCACAATTAAGCGTATATGAGTGCATTTGTTCATCTCACTTGTCTTACAAAGTATTGGCCAAATTGCTATTGCTCATATAACTCTGGATTCTATATGAAAGTATTGAACATTGTCTGGAATGGTCGTGCAGGCGAAGTTCATCATGGTATTTTCATATGTCGCTGATTACAATACACACATCACTGTACAAAGCATAAACACATCTGATCTAATGGCGTGACAAGCTAACAAGATCACCAATCCATAGACTTCAGGATTCCAGATTGCACATCTAGAGCATGTAGAAAATATTTCACTTGTCATCTCTATCACCCCATCAATGATTAAATCACAACACATCAGGGCGACAGTGAACGAAGTGCATATACAGAATATTATCAGAATTCTCTACAGTGCAGGAGCTGTGAAACTGAAGAGCTGAAGTAATTCTTTTTTTTTTTTGTTGTGCTGAGTTCACTTACTCCTTTTCTTGGCCTCACCATACAGAACCACCCCTGCAACTGTAATCCCGTAACCTAGCATCCCCATGAATGTTACTGGGTTTCTGAATATCAGGATGGAGACTACAACAGCAACTGCCCCTTTTGCATTTCCAAGAACCTGATAAGAATCATTGAATCAAGCAACACATAAACAACATTTGTTGCAAACATATCGACGTGTGCTCTGCATGTTTGCAATATTGAAGATCATCTTAGCATCACGCTAACAAAGAAGATAGGAAGGGCAGAGTCACCTGAAGAGTGAGTGGGCTGGTGTGCTTGGTGACCAGGAAGTTTGTCAGGTTCACAAAATAGGCCAAAGAGGAGTTGCAAAGCAGTATCCAGATAAAACTTGGATCCTCCCGCGCAAGCATAGCTACCATACTGAGTGCATCTCGCTCCATGATCAATGTTGCTGGAATCAGAAGAATGACAGCCACTGGAGCCATGTAACGAAGGAGATCCATGGAGTTAAGCTTCTCCCTGCGCATCAAATTAGACAGGAATAAAATTAGCTGAACAAAGTGACAATAATTGATAAAGGATGTGACGAATTACTCTTCTGATGACAGCAAGATCCCCTGCAGCACGGTCTTGAGCGCCCTTGCAGCCGTTGCGCTGATGCACATGATGAAACCAAACAGATGGAAGCTTGGCTCCCCCTGAATCACAACACAACATATACAGCCTTGAGATTGTTGAAGAGTTCATTCTGAGGAAATTCTTTATAAAAATTGGAACTTGTTGAGCTAATTCTTTTTGTTCTAATTGCATTCCCACATTAAGCATTGCATCTGTGGAAAGCAAGAAAGATAGATCCATGAGGCTATTGATGAGTGTGCCTTACCCCGGTGGCGATGACGACGCCGGCGACGACGGGTATGAGGGCGGCGTAGGTGGCGCAGGCCTCTCGGCGCGCGGCGACGGCGTAGGCGAGGACGGCGGTGAAGAAGGGCGTGGTGGCGCCGACGGCCTGGTTGAAGGAGACGGGGAGGTAGCGCAGGGAGACATTGCCGGCGACGACGGAC
>KE370913.1:31139-52896 GCA_000418225.1 Zizania latifolia
CAAGGGCAGCAGTGTAGCTTGTCTTAGAGCAGAATTACCTCTCTGTCTATCTTGTCTTATTATACATCTACCTACATGTATGCACCCATAATTGATCTCATAACAATCAATAATGGAGTGTCAACCAAGCTAAGTAGATAGGGCAAGTGTCTGTCCTTGGAAACAGTTCAACCTACTATTAATTACTCATTGCCTCTCATCAAGGGCATGTTTAAAAGAGATTCATATTCTAAGATATGGTTGTTGAATGTCTAGCTGACGAAAATATAAAAAATTTATTGTTTTATAGCTTCTGAATTTTAGTTCACTTCTAGATTCTGCAGCTATTTAGTTTTACAATCTATAGCCATAATCTAAATACTTTAAAAAAACTTTAGATTCTAGGAATAGCCGTAGCCATTAGAAGCTTTCTTACACATACACTAAAAAACTCATTGCATCTCATCATATATCTGCTGTCTTCTCAAAACTCATGAATATGTCTGGAATGTCTCTGCAAGATTGTTCATAAGAAACAATGGGCCTGTTTGTTTCAGGTTTTGACAGCTGCAGCTATTTCTAGAATCTGAAGCTGAAACAAACGGTATAGATTCTAGATTCAGATTATGAGAATCAGTAACTACGGAATCTAGAAATGAACTAGAATTAAGAAGCTGGAAAACACCAGCTTCTCACCAGCTAGATACTCAGACTATTCAGCTACTCAGACTAGTTAATTACTGAGAATCTCTAGCTGCCAAAAGCTAAAACATACAGGCTAAATAGTTAAAAGTTCATATGCGATCCAGATTTTTTTTTAAAGGACAGTTTTTGGTTGATGTACGTATGGTTCACTCAACAGTTAACACAAGGCAAGAAGAGCCCGAGGCAGGAGGAAGAGAGGATCCAAGCGAGAGCTTACACGTGTGCATTGCATTTAGATTAGGATTAAACTACTATTAAGCAGGAGTAATTAACAGCTCGCTAATTACGATGCCATTGATGCACCCAGCCCGAAAGAAGAAGCACCAAAAGCAGAAACTGGGCCGAATCTTTTTCGGCCTCAAAATGTGCTGGAATTTTCACCGCGCTTTCTCCCGTTAAATTACTGCTCCCTCTCTCGATCATAACAAATCTATTTTTAGTAATTATTAGACATATTAGTACTATTATATAGAAATAAACTATGTGCTCTTATTAATCATTTATCTATAATTTCTAAACAAGCTAATTAGTAGAAACGGGATGTGAGCACCTGGCACCGGATCCCATTAGAATTCCAGTTGAGCGTATAGGATAGGTGACCTTCTAAAAAGTTCTCGTATCACATTCTCACCGTATGGCTTTTAAATAAAATCGAGCCTGAGTGACATTCTTTTAAAAAAACAAGCTAAATAGTGGTTTTGTTTTTAAAAAAAAACATAAGTACTACGGCTTTCAAATAAAGCTGAATCCGAGTGAATTTCTTCTAAAAAACAAGCTAATTAGTGGTGTTGTTTTTTTAACAAAACATATTTACTCGTAGTTCTAACCATACACAGGCTCGTCTCGTCACCTTTCACTTATTTTTTATAAACTCATTTCAACTCTAAAAAAATATTTCTGTCAAATTTCATATCATTTCACTATCTTTCAACTAAACAATTGTAATAACATAGTCTTATCTCGTCTAGTAAGCTGCTTCCGGTCGCACCGTACACCTGACCAGTCTAATGACAGTGACAGGTGGGACCCAAGGCAGCTGGGCCCCACTGTCCAGTGTAACGTGAGACAAGTCGTCGAGATCATCACCTCCTCCTCGAGAACAGAGACGACCTGGGGAGGAGAATGACAGGTGGGCCACCGTAGGGCCACTGACGAGTGGGGCCCAAAGCTTCCGCACGCTCCGGGACACGTGCCCGTGGCGGCCTCGTGCGGCGGAGCCACGCGACGAACCCTCCGCACACACACGCCCGCTGCTCACGGCCTCACTCCACCAGACCACCACTCTGCTCAAGGGGAAGACACTTCTACCCTAGAAGCAGTAAAAGACAAGAGCAGCAGCAGTAGAGGAGGACCCAACCCCAAGAGCAAGGGAGAAGAAGCCTCCAGCTCCAAGGCTCCAAAGGAGAGAGGTGAGATCGAAAATGGTGTTCCTTTGATCCAACCTTTCTTTCTGTTGCAGAAATGGAAGTGCTTGGAGTGCTTGCAGCATTGTCTTGTGGGTTGTTAGGTATTACAGGAGAAGTGGGCGTTTCTTTGGTTCTTGTACTGCTGTTCATGTAGGATAGGAGGAAGAAAGGGAAGAAAGCTTGAAAGCTCTCATGGTTGCCTTTCTCCATGGGCTGTAGAGTAGCTAGGATTAAAGATCAAGAAGGGTTTTTGTAGCTCCTTTTGCGTTGCATCCCTCCTTTGTTTGCGCCGTACTCTTTGCTTGATGTCTTGTGTTTTTTTAGTTTTAGGAGTAAGTTCATTTCCTTTTGAATCCCCTTTGTTCTCTCCTTTTTTGAAAAACTAATATTTGTGCTTTTATCCAAACGATAATGCGTTACTGCAAGAAATGCAGATAAGCTTCAGTTTTTAAAATGTTTAAAGCTCCCATATTTCTAGCTGGGCATGAATCACGCTGCCTGCATCTATCAGTGCCTCTCATCAGCAATGAATTTTTTATCCTTCTGCTCAAGTTCTTGCTCATCAATGCATTGCTCCACTGCATAGCCACCCACAAACATGGGCAAGCAAATTTCAGGATCTAGATCCATGGGGATCACAATAATGGCTTAATACCAGCACAGCACAGGGCCTTCTCTGTAACTGTTCAAGTTACTGCAGCTCCTCCCTTTGAAATTTCTGTTCAAGTTACTGCAGCTCCTCCCTTTGAAATTTTTGACCCCTCCCCTTCTTTACTTTCTGCCATGCTATTGCTATTATTATTCTCCTCTTGAGGAGAATGACCATTGTAGCCCATGCTGTCCATCTTGATGGGGCTGATGAATCAAGGGCAGTTTAGTATGCTTGCAATATTTTAGATTTGCAGTGGAAATGGGTTTCTGCTATTTGTCCCTCAACCAAAGGACATTGGGGGTCCTTGTGGACAACTTGGTGCACTGCTACGTCTTACCGGAGGTAATATGTGTGGGCAAGTGCACATTTTTGTTTCTTTTTCAACTTTATGTGATTGCAGAGGTCTCAAGTTAGTGGGATCCTATGCCATTTTCTTTGCTTGCTTTGCAATGGTCCATGACTTTCCAAACAGTTGTTTTTTAAAAAGAGCAACCTGCTAATAACCTTGAGATATAGTACTACGATTTAAGCCATGTAGTTTCTTGTATCAAAATGTTTCAAGTGAAGTGTCAACCAGACAACCTTGTTTGAGTGTACATTTATTAGTTATGTTCTGTTTGCAACTTTGTTTTTCTGTTACTCACTTCATCAGTTCTTTTTTCGTTCTTGCAGAAGTTAGGTAAGCTCAGAAGGATTTGGTAAACAATCTCACTATGCAGACTTCAAAATCCAGGTTAGCTCCAGATGTCCTAGAACTTTCTTGCATCTTGTCCCCTTCTCTCTCTTTCTTTTGGTTTCTCAGCAAATATGCAGTTCTGCTCATGCATGTGCGGGTCCGAGGCACTGTTTACACTGTGAGCAGACAGTCGTATCCAAGGGTTGAATCGATAGATTCTGTGTATGAAAATTGATCTGATGTACTGGTGCCATTGCAGGTTGAGTTTTCCACTTTTCCCTAAACTTTTAGTTGTGAAATATACCATAAATCTTGCAATGCCTAGGATACTTTAACCTTTGTGGAGGTTTAAAGGTGAACAATGTACTGGATCACATATTAACACCAAATTTGTCACTGGTATTAACTCCAGCTAGAACTGTCAAATGACTGTTGGTACCAGCAAAGCAGCAGTGACAGCATTTCTGTGCTTATTACTACTACGTTGTATCTACATTGTTATTGGTTATTGTACATGCAACCAAGTGAAGGATGCCTACTAGTGAACTAGTTTGGCTGTGCTCTTTTGATTAGTCTTGAAAGGGTGGAATACTTACAAAGATTTGGCCTTGAATAGGAGTGTATGGAGAGAAGCTATTCATGTGTTTGAATCTTGATTAATGGCTCTTGTTAGATTTCAACTCTAATCTACCTTAACTTGCTTGGGATTGAAAGGCTTTGTTGTTGTTGTTCTTGTTGTGTGAGACAACAATTGTCTTCGTCATGTGCACTAATAGATGACAATTCACAACATTGCCTTCAAAATCAATACATCAGTACGCAGGGTTGTTCAACAACTGCATACTCAATGTACTGTTTCTGGTTAATAACATTACTTGCAACCATTAAACTTCAGTTTCTCTCAATGTCTCTGTTATGCTTGTTAGTCTATCGATGCCTTCAGATGTTTTTAACCACTATATAACAAGCTTTTTTTTTGCTTTGGAGTTGTGCAGGAATGGGCCTTCAGATGCCCCTCATAAGTCTTCTCCAGCAACACCACGGTCATCTCGTGTGGCGAAAACTGGAGGGAATGAAACGGACACTGCGGGTATCACACCCACAAGAACCCCTACGAAGAGGAGCCCTAAGGCCACTGAGCGTCGGTCACCACGAAGCCCAATTACTGAGGTGCTGATATGTTTTGCAAGCATCACATTCACTTCACTACTTGGTGCATTCTTAGAAGCATATTTTTTAGAAGTGCAGCTCAAATTTTCATAAGATGTTTCAATACCGAAGTCCAAAACTCTTCACATTTCATTATTCTGCAAATGGTTTTGGACAAGTAACTGAATGGTAATAACTTTAAATCATTGGTAAAACAACTAGCACAGGCAAATACATAACTGAAATGAGTATTCGCACGGGGAAAATATATACTCTTCGTTCATATGGTTTGTTACATTTGGATTGTTCAGTCAGTCGCAATTTTTTTGAATGAGTATTCACTCACAATTTGCACCCTGTTTTAGAAGAAGCGCCCAAGTAGGCTGTCTGAGTTGGAATCTAAGGTCAGCCAGCTGCAAGATGAGCTGAAGAAGGCCAAGGAGCAGCTGAGCTTATCGGAGTCACGAAGGCGCCACACACAGCAGGAAGCTGAGGAAGCAAAGAAGCAGGAGCAGGCAGCAACCTTGAAGCTTGAGGACTTGCAGCGCCAACTTGTTGAGTTCTCAGCTGCGGAGGAGTCCCGGCTCCAGGAACTGCGCAAGGTCTCACAGGAGCGTGACCGTGCTTGGGAGTCTGAGCTCGAGGCTGTGAAGAAGCAGCAGTCTGTGGATTCAGCTGCACTGAGCTCAGCCATGTCTGAGATTCAGAGACTGAAGCAGCAGCTCGAGGCCATGACACAGTCTGATGCAGCTCGCGCCAAGCAATGCGAGTTTGCGGAGTCTGAGCTCGAGGGCTTGAGGCTGGAGATGGAGCTCCGGCTTGCCACCATCGAGGGCCTGAAAGTGAATATTGGCGACAGCGACAAGGCTGCAGACGAGGCAAATGCACTGGTAGCTGAGACCAAGCAGCAGCTTGAGACGGCAAAAGCCACCATTGATTCCCTCCTAGCTGAGGGTGCCCGGCTGCAAGAATGCCTGAGGTCGAAGGATGTAGAGCTCGGTCAGTCCAAGGCTCAGGTATCAACACTGGAGGAAGATCTGAAGATGGCACAGGCTGCAGGCAATGGACATCAGAAGAATGAACAGGATAATGGTAATTGTAATGGCAGCTTTGGCAGTCTTGATCATGGTGAAGCTCTGGAGAAAGTGGTGGTAACTATCCCTAATGGCAATGGTAGCTGTGGTGGTTCAGGACAAGAGATTGAACAGCTGAGGACGGTGCTTGAGGTGGCTGAGATTAGGTATCAGGAAGAGCAAACTCGGATGACAATCGAGACAAAGACTGCCTATGAAATGATGGAGAGTGCCAAGTCAGAGTACGAGGGCAGAGTGCGTGATCTTGAGCTGCAGTTGAAGAGCAAGAACGATGAGCTCACTGAAGTGAAGGCTGCTTTGGCTGTCAGGTCGGATGGGAATAGCGAAATGATTCCGCCGGAGCTGGAGGCGAAGCTGATGAAGTCGATCACCGACATGACGGAGCTGAAGGCGAGCCTGATGGACAAGGAGACGGCGCTGCAGAGCGTGATGGAGGAGAATGAGTCGCTCAAGTCAGATGCAGGGAAGGAGGCGGCGGTGCAGCGGAGGTACGAGGCGGTGGTGGCGGAGCTGGAGCTGGCCAAGGCGGCGGAGCAGGACGTCCGGATGCGGCTCGGGTACGTGACGGAGGAGGCCGACCAGAGCAGCCGGCATGCGGCCAGGGTGTCAGAGCAGCTGGATGCGGTGCAGGCGGCGGGCGTGGAGATGGAGGCGGAGCTGCGGCGCCTGCGCGTGCAGTCTGACCAGTGGCGCAAGGCAGCGGAAGCAGCCGCGGCAGCGCTCGGAGGAGAGGGCGGCGGCGGCCGTGGCGTCGGCAGGACGGGGTCGCTGGAGCCGGCGGAGTACTCAAACTCGATGATCGGCGGGAAGCTGGCGAGCTCGCTGTTCTCGGACGAGCTGGAGGAGTCGCCGAAGCGGCGCAACAGCGGCGTGCTCCGGAGGATGAGCGGGCTCTGGAAGAAGAGCCCCAAGTGAAGCAAAGCGTGTTGCCATGAGAGGACAGACAGCTTCTTGTCCTAGAGAACTAGCTAGGCTGATCACGCCGTCGCCATGGATGGATAACGGCAGGCAAAGCTGCGAAAGCTACGATGCAATCAATGTAGCTAATTACTAGTTGATTAGTTGTTAGTTTTGCTGCTGCGGCAGTTAAAAGTTTAAACTTTTTTGTAATGATGTGATCAGGAGCATCTGCATTTTGGCTTGCTTGCAATGCATACTTGCACCATGTGTTTGGTTCGTCCTACGGCTGAGCAGGGCACAGCAGAGCTCAGACCCATTTCAAACGCATGGATTTCATAGGATTTCACAGAAATTTTATGCCAAACAAGTTCAGTTTACATAGCATCTGAATTTTTCAGTTCCAAATTGGCTCCTAAGCCGTGAACGTGTTCACTGTTTCTGCATAATTGCATATGATGCATCAGAGTAACAGAGTGCAACTGAATATATCAATAATAAGACATGAAGCTCAGCATGCTCGATTACCATAGTCATCGATTCAGGATTTAGGCACATACATGCTGCTCACAGCAAGAACAGAATGGTAAGAAATGAAGACGAGAGAGATCATAGGTGCACATGTAGCTCCAGGCAGATAGCTGCAACAACAAATGCAAACTATCTAAACCATGGCTTAGATTAAGCTATGCGACCAGCACGTAGATGGCGTAGATGATGCCTGGTACGTATCCCAGGATGGTCAGCAGAAGGGCGATCCAGAACTGTACCTGTTGAGAAATCAACCAGTAATCAATGCTCAATCTGCGATGCAGATGGATTATCGACATGGAGATGGAGATGTCGCCGGCCGGTGGGGGCTGCTTACGGCGATGCCGTAGCGGAGGAAGACGCCGAGAGATAACACAGCAGGTAGTAGACGGGAGTAGCACAGAAATCACAGGCACGGTTCAAAATAGAATTTTAACACAACAGGTAGTGTTTAGTACCACACCTCCAATTCACAGAGCAAACCACCAACTTAAATACCCAACCCCCGCCCTCCACATCGCCGAGCCAGGCAGCGGTGGCTTGTGACCCGAGCGGGGGTAAATAAAGGTGGTGTTAGAATGCCGGCAAATGGGCGCTTGCGCTTGGGCCTGGGCCTGCGGCTTGCTCTCTGCGGGCCCGCTCATTACAGGTTAAGTTACAGTGTTGTGATTACGGGCCGCTGCTTGCCTGGCCCACTAAGGCCCACACGTTCTCTCCCTGGCAGACCACCATCTTTTTTACTATTAAATTTAACTTTTTGCATAAAAAATGTATAAGCGCTTTCCTAGAAAAAAATACAACTGATGTGTCCAACTCTCTTATCTGTCGTTTGGCACAAAATTAAAACAAAACCCACATGAATGGCATTTTCTCCCTATGTTCATTGTCCTTCTCAACCATAATTCTACCATCCTTTTTCTGACTGCTAGCCTGGGAATTTATACAGGTATTACCAAAGTATGAGTATAATAATTCTCCTGGTGCTCTTCCGGATAACGAATTACGAGTGTTAGCTGTAAGCAAAGCACAGAAACTTACAGCTGTTTGTGCAGGTAACCACCTGACAAGTAGCTAGACTTAATAAGTAAGCATAGGCAGACACCTGATCAAGATTGTCATAGCTCTCTTTTGTTTAATTGATTCCGTTTCAACGTCTTATCGCATCGACGTGTTTATCAGTTCATGTTTCTTCCTTGGCCGGTGCAGGTTACTGCTGATCTTTTATTTTGGTCAAAGATGCACGCATGCGTACATAGGTCAACCCTCACGTCTTTTACTACGACAGTTTACGCAATTTTGTCGTACGACTCTCTCTAAAACGTATTGTCATCCGACAACAATAACCTACTTTAATTAATTAGTGCATGTTTGGTAGTATAAGTGTATAACTGGAGTGAAGTCAACTTGTTTAACAACAGTTGCTCTAGTGAGATAACTCATACATAGAGAATATAAATTCATAATTTTAATGATCTATGAATGAAAAAATTATCTAAAAAATATACTCGTATTGTGGAATATGTTCTATGAAAATAAACTGTTGTAATGATGAGATCAGGAGCATCTGCATTTCGGCTGCTTGCAATGCATACTTGCAATCTTGCATCATGTGTTTGGTTCGTCCTACGGCTGAGCAGGGCACAGCAGAGCTCAGTCCCATTTCAAACGCATGGATTTCATAGGATTTCACAGAAATTTTGTGCCAAACAAGTTCAGTTTACATAGCATCTGAATTTTCAGTTCCAAATTGGCTCCTAAGTTGTGAACGTGTTCGCTGTTCCTCCATATGACGCAACAGAGTAACATAGTGCAGCTGAATTTTTCTAGCCCAGTTAATAAATCAGTGGTAAGACAGAATTAATAAATTAGTGATGAGATTAATAAATTAATGATAAGGATAAAAAACAAAGTATAAGAAAGTACTCCAAAATTGATTGACAAGAATGTACCTCTGAATTGACAATTAAGAGGTATTAAATGAACAAAATTTCTTTATTTGTGAATTATTTGTGAAACCTCGAGGGTAATTAAGGTAAAAACCAAATAATTTTGGACAGAGGAGTACTCCATATTCAACAATAACTACACTGTACACTATTTATTCTTAAATTTTTGAAGACTCGTATGTTTTGCAATAAATTTATAAATACTTAAAAATATACCACATAACATTTATTGAAATATATTATACCATAAATATAACTGAACAACTTTCATTTAAAATAATATAATCATTTAAAATTAATTCGATGTCAAAGCAAAAACAGTACTAGCCAACCACGACGAGTAGATAAAGGAAATAAGAATATAATCGTATATAAGTATAGGCCGGGCCAAAAGAGCAACTGGATATATAACAGAATGGAGAGAAATGAAGACAAGAGAGATCATAGGTGCACATGTAGCTCCAGGGTTCAGGCAGATAGCTGCAAGAACAAATGCAAACTATCTAAACCATGGCTTAGATTAAGCTATGCTACCAGCACATAGATGGCGTAGATGATGCCTGGTACGTATCCCAGGATGGTCAGCAGCAGGGCGATCCAGAACTGTACCTGTTGAGAAACCAATCAGTAATCAATGCTCAATCGACTAGATATGCATGCGATGCAGATGGATCATGAGATGGAGATGGAGATGTCGCCGGCCGGTGTGGGTTGCTTACGGCGATGCCATAGCGGAGGAAGACGCCGAGAGGCGGCAGCAGGATGGGCAGCAAGATCTCCAAGAACGTCTCCGCCCCCATCCTCTCTGTTACTCTCTTCAGAATTCAGATACAACTCTTCCGGCGGTGCAGCGGAGGTACGAGGCGGCGGTGGCGGAGCTGGAGCTGGCCAAGGCGGCGGAGCAGGACGTCCGGATGCGGCTTGGGTACGTGACGGAGGAGGCGGACCAGAGTAGCCGGCGCGCGGCCAGGGCGTCGGAGCAGCTGGATGCGGCGCAGGCGGCGAGCGCGGAGATATGGAGGCGGAGCTGCGGCGCCTGCGCGTGCAGTCTGACCAGTGTTTAGTACCACACCTCCAACTCACAAAGCAAACCACCAAGTTAAATACCCAATCCCCACCCTCCATCTCGACGAGCCATTCTGCGGTGGCTTGTGACCCGAGCGGGGGAAACAAAGGTGGTGTCTGGATGCCGGCAAATGGGCACTTGGGCCTGGACCTGCGGCCCGCTCATTCCAAGTTGAGTACAGTGTTGTGATTACGGGCCGTTGCTTCCCTGGCTCACTAAGGTCCACACGCGCCCTCCCTGGCAGACCACCATCTTTTATTAAATTCTTTTTGTATAAAAAAATGTATAATACAAAACTGTATAAGTGCTTTTCTTAGAAAAAATAGAAATACGCAATTTGCACAAAATTCGAAGTCTGGTCAAAACTGTATAAGCGCTTCTCTGTATAAAAATGTATAAGTGCTTTTCTTGGAAAAAATAGAAATACTCAATTTGCACAAAGTTCGAAGTCTGATCTGACCAACTCTCTTATCTGTCGTTTGGCACAAAATTAAAACAAAAGCCACATGAATCGTGTCTTCTCCTATGTTCATTATCCTTCTCATGCCACAATTCTACCATCCTTTTTCTGATTGCTAGCATGGGAATTTATATGTACTTATACAGGTACTACCAAAGTAGGAGTATAATAAACTAATAATTCTCCTGGTGCTCTTCCGGTTAACGAATTACGAGTGTTACCTTCAAGCAAAGCACAGAAACTTGCAGCTGTTTGTGCAGGTACACCTGACAAGTAGCTAGACTTCACAAGTAAGCAGAGGCAGACACCTGATCAAGATTGTGTGGCGGACGACGAGACGGGGCGAATCTGTCTTTACTTGGCTCTGATCTGCGCTCGATCTCCTCTCTGAATCCATATCGCCATGCCTCACCTGGGATGTCATACCTCTCTTTTGTTTAATTGATTCCGTTTCAACGTCTTATTGCATCGACGTGTTCGTCAGTTCATGTTTCTTCCATGGCCGGTGCAGGTTACTTCTATTCTTTATATTTTTTTTGGTCAAAGATGCATGCATGCGTACGTAGGTCAACTATCATGCCTTTTACTCCGACAGTTTACGCAATCTTGTCGTACGACTTCTCTAAAAGAATTGACATCCGACAACAATAACTTAATTGATTAGTGCATGTTTGGTAGTATAACCAGACTGCAGTCAATTTATTTAACTACAGTTACTCTAGTGAGACAATTGATACATAGAAAATATAAAAACATAATTTTAACGATCTATGTATGACAAAATTTATCTAAAAAATATACTCGTATTGTGGAATATATTCTATGAAAATAAAATGTTATTTATAATAATATTTCATGATGATAGTACGCACAAACTATAAATAAAAATTTGTTGAATAGGGTTAGTTTATATCCACTAAGTGACCTATTGTAAATCCTCGTTATTTTTCATATCAATAAAGACAAGGGCAATGAAACAAGCATATTGAAATTTACATTGTAAAGCTGGACCAAAATTTTTGAAAAGTGGCATCTACTCGCTCCGTTACAAGTTATAAGTCATTTGACTTTTTGATAAATCATATTTCTCTATCTTTAACCATTTCTTAAAATATATCAACAACTATAACATTGAATTAATTTCATTAAATCCACCATAAAATATATCTTAATACTATATTTATTTAATGTTAAAAATATTAATATATTTTGATGACTCGTAATATGAAACAGATATACTGCTATATTACTTTACTACATTTTGTCGCAAGGGGACCATCAAGGGACAACTTTAGAATATCTTCTTATCTATTCATGGAGCAACTTTATTAGGAGTTTAGGGGTGACCGGAAAAAAGAAGAAAACTGGTCATCTTTCTATACAACTTTTGATCCCATTCTCCTTTCTCTTCATTGGAAAACTCCCTTTTTTACTTTCAGAAGTTCTCATACATATATCATTTTGAGCTCAATTTTAGTGTACAATACATCTTTCTTTCAAATTGAGAGTATCTGACCATGTTCATGGGTACCCATCAAAGATCATCATGAAAATGAAGTGTATGGCTTGCCCCCTATGTTGTTCTATCACCAACTTTGTCTCCATATTCTTATTTCTTATTTCAAAGGCTTTTTTTGCCTTGATCCAAAAGGCCCTGTCCTTCTCATGTGTGTGATTCACATGTTCTATATCAATACTTGCAAGTTCATCAAAAAGATACCTTTTCAATAGTAAACAAGGGCGGAGCCAGGGGGTGCTGGGGCACGCCCCCTACTGCCAGACGCACTGTACTGCTACTGTATTGCACTGTACTGCCTCAGTCTTAGCTTAGCACAGTAAAATAGCCATCTGCCGCCCGCCAGCATTAGTCCTCGACCTGTCCACCGCACGCGCACGCCCCGCCCTCGTCGGCCGTCCTTGCCCGCCGCCGGCATGCCGCCCTACCTCCGTGGCTCTGCCCCACCACTGATAGTAAAGGAGAAAATAGCTTTTTTAGTCGAAGAAAGAAATACTTAATATAACTTAACTTGACGTCAGTAGGTCCACGGGCAGAGCCAAGCCTACGGTAGTTAGGACTTGAGCCTTAGTCATGTTCCATAATTATGCTTAGATCATATTAACATTCCACAATTTTTTTATGTTTAGATCATATTAACATTCCACAGTTTTTTTCGAGAAATAAGATGGCTAGATAAAAAATAGTTTTGTTGAACCCTAGTTTTCGCCCCGTAAATAGGCCCGCCCTATAATGTGATGTGTTTTTATCATGTGTGCCTTTAATGTCCTATTTCATGCCCATGATGTACACATCACCTCATGACCTATAACCAATTGACTAACTAATAACATGTGCATTTGATGTAGCAGTTTTAAGCAAGCATTAGCTGGTGAATATAGTTTTTTTTTTGAATAAACGGCAGGAGAGCTGCCGGAATATATTAATTAGAAGCTAAGAATGTACAAGAAAGGAGAGGGAAGCAAGGAAAAGGTAAGGGGGTCAGGAGGGAAGAGAGGCTAGACATGAGACATCTGCCTCAGACTAAGCTCTGGCTTCATCCTTAATTTTTTGAATCAAGTTAAGGCTCCAAATCTCCTCTTTATTTATCAGAATACCATAAATTTTCTTAATTTCTACTTGAAAAAAATGAATTGAATTGGTGAAATTTCTTAGACATCTTGTGAAGTCACTGTATTTTCAAACAAGATATTATTTTGTGTTTGCTGTTAGAAAACAAACACCATTCACTTGGATGATGTCTGCTTCGAATCATTCTCTGTTTGTCTAGCCAATTCTATTTTATGTGTATTTTTCACATCTATAGTTTTTTAATATAAATGTTGATTTCATCATAAATATTTTTATAAAAAATAATAAAAATGCAGTCAAATCATGGCTTTAATTCGTTTTTTCAATCATGCAAATAATGTGGAATCAATCGCCTTCTCTACTCAAACTTTGCTATGGTTGCTATGATGATGACTCTTTAGATTCGTAACACGTGTCTATTATGCTAATCCAACAACTGAGATAAAAGAGACGGGTAGACGACAAAGAAACGGATGAGATGAGGTGTCAAAGCTACAGGGAGGGTCGAAATACCACAATAGCCACGTGACACCAATCAAACGGGTTTTTATTGTGACTAATTTGAAACCTTATACATTTTTTTCCAAAAGACAGCAGACCGTGGCCGTATTCCAAGCCGTATAAGTCAGAAAGCAACCGAGCAACTCTCCCAAGCCGTATGTATAATAATCTGTATATACGCATGTACTGCCGACCTCTACTCTGTATACTCCCCGTCCCACGCTCTCTGCTGCTGCTCGCCAGCTCTGCTCGCTAAAGCCATCAGCTCGTTCGCCTCGCCGTCCCTGATCTCCTCTCTCTTCTCCCCGAGCAGAGTGGCAGTGCAGCAAGCAGAGAGAGAGAGAGAGAGAGAGAGAGAGAGGAAGCAGAGGACTAGAGGAGTGGTTGATTCAAGAAGAAGGAGGAGGAGAGGACAGAGGAGGAAGTTGGGCAAGATGCTGCGAAGGGGGACGAGCTTGCTGGGGATCGTCAACTTCGTGACGTTCCTGGTCTCGATCCCGATTCTTGGTGGAGGCATCTGGCTGGCGTCGAGGGCAAACTCCACCGACTGCATCCGCTTCCTGCAGTGGCCAATCATCGCCATCGGCCTCGTTGTCATGGTGGTCTCCCTCATGGGATTCGCCGGCGCCTGCTACCGCCAGACCTGGCTGCTCCGCCTCTACCTCTTCGCCATGTTCTTCATCGTCGTCGCGCTACTCTTCTTCATCGTCTTCGCCTTCGCCGTCACCGACCGCGGCGACGGCCAGGTCGTCATGAACCGCAGGTTCCTCGAGTACCAGCTCTCCGACTACAACGGCTGGCTCAGGAACCGCGTCGCCGACCCCCAGTACTGGGCCACCATCAGCGCCTGCCTCCGCGACGGCCGCGCCTGCGCCGGCATGAGGCGCTTCGCCCGCAACCCCAACACCGGCATGCTCGTGCCGGAGACTCCCGACATGTTCTACACCCGCGACCTCTCCCCCATTCAGGTACTTCTTCCTCTCTCTCTCTCTCTCTCTCTCTCTCTCTCGCCACCTTCAACGACGGATTCATCAGTTCTTGCGTTGCTGCTATCTGCTTCCCGTGCGATTTGGAGTCCAAAAGTCGCGTCTTTCTGACGCTGAGAGGGGAAAAATTAATTGACTTCTTTTTATAAATCTGTTTGTTTGCCCCAAATGAGCCGATTAAGCAGCCACAATTTATTGTTAAACGTTATGTAGTTGAAAGGTTGGATTTTTTGGACAGTATTGGATCAGAAATCCATGGATTAGACAGACATTACCAGTTTCCCCGTGCCAAGCAGGTCAGAGTAGAACAAGTTGGGATTTTGGGCACAGAAAAAGAGAATCAATTACTACCTCCCTTCTTGAAACATATGACGTTTTGGACATCCATACAATCTGTAATGGACATGCCCACCTTTTCTATTTAAATATTTATTAAAAATGCTAAAATATAACTATATGAAATTATTTTTACATGTCAAATCATAATATTTTTAATTTATTAATGACTTAAAATTCTGAGGTTTGGCTTAGTTCATTTAGTTATATTACATCATTTATTCTGGGGAAGATTACATTTTAGAGTCTGGCTTGATTGGATTGTTGATTCTTAATTTCAAGGAAGGGAACAGCCTTCTTGTTTTCTGAATTCTGATTGCTTGTTATAAAGTTTGCTTAGGATATTCCAGATGCCATTACCTGGTACCAGTGTGGATCTCAAGATGGGCTTTGCTTAGCACTTTTATCAGCAGCCTCTTTTGCTTACCAAGTCATGGCTGCATCAGCTTGCACCTTCGAGATATTGTTAATTCTGCAACCTTTTGCTTGTCTTGGATTTGGTTCAAAGCAGCTAGAAAATCAATAACTTTAGCAACGCCCCTCCTCCGATTCCACCCGATTCCTTTCTTCAAAAGCAATCTTTTTCTGCTTTAGTGGTTCATTGAATTGCTTCACATCACAAAATGGAATTTCGTCTAAATTTTATGGATGCGCCCTAAGGACAGACACTTTAGGGTGGTTTGAGACTTTAAATCATGAAGGATTAATATCTAAGCTGTGTCAAAAAAGGTTTCTTTTTGGACGAATTTTTTTTGCTCTGGAATCATCAGCAACTCCCTCAAAGCAGTGTCCTTTTTATGTGGAGCAATTTGGTACGTCCAACTCCAAGCTGCACTCCAAAACAAACTTATGTGGCAAGAATTGACTGGATGGTCGACTTGTGTCATAGTCTATGTCGTTTAATTTTTTCCCTTTAGGTGACCATGTTGATGCAGAAACCAAATTGTACTCAGAGTTGACACTGTTGCAGTGGTAAGAAGTATAATCTTCATGTGTGGCTGTGATGCTGAGAGGGCAAGGTCATTTTCGTAGCTTTTCCCTCTTCTTTTTTGGATACCAAAAGACAAGGAGGACCACGGCATTTGCATGATTGAGGGGATCACGGCCTCTTGCCTCCTACCCAACACAACAAAATGTGACCAGGACAGATAAAATCCGGTTGCTAGGTGCCACATTTGAGAGTTGGAATTGGACCATGGAAGCATTGCCTTGTTTGTCCTTCATATTCTCGTTGCTGTCTTCTGTGACTGCTGACCTGTTTGTTCTTTTCTTTGGCTACAGTTTCACAGATCACATGAACAATATGCCATCCCTCTTGTAGTTTTCCCACCTGGCAACTGTACTAGTATAGTATGTGTTGCATTCATATTCTACCACAGACTAGCTGTTGTCCTTGCCCATGTCTTCATAGGTCTACTTTGATGGATCCAAGAAATCTATGCAGTTTAATGTGCATGGATACATACTTTGTAGGACATATCCTAATTCCTAACTAACAAAGCATTCAATGTTGGTTCATGGTTTCCCCTTAATAAGTCAAGAGTCTGATGGCTTTGTCTTTCCTTTCCATGTACACATATGCATGTTCAATCTGCAACCGAACTTGTCTCGACAATTTTGTATTGAATATAGGACATTATACTCTACTCTGTTAAATGTGTGCTTATTGTCATCGGCAATGCTTTGTTGGTCAAGACTTGGCCAGTCAAGGTGATGGCAAATGGGTAACTGGTCTCCATTAAGTCCATACTGTCTCAACAGATGTTACAAGTTTTATGAGGAACTTAAATGTGAAGTTTATGCTGTTAATTTAGTGCAACTATTGTTCTATCGATTTCAATTAATGTTAGTTGCAAATATACTTGCCTATATATTATTTGTATTAAGTTATTTTCTGTAAAAATCAATTTTTTTACTGCACATTGATATAAGTTTGTTGTAAAAAATCCTGTTAGCTTAATCTAACTTGTCTGCATGCACAGTTTGCAAGAACTTAGATCCTAACACTGAGTATTTCAGGTTAATGTAGTTGTCTTTGGGCTTGGACCAACAAAATGTTTCATGCTAAATCTGTTCAAATCTCCAATAGTGAACTCAAGTCAATGAACTATAATATTTCGCTTATAAAACTATATTTCATAAAAAGTGTTCTATTGCCTTGTGCTTTACTTTCACGTCCATTTAGGTAGTGAATCTAACTGATGTATCTATAGGAGTGAAGTTGTCAATATCTAGTTCAGATTAGCCCTATGATTTCTCAGAATACTCACATTTGTTACTGACAATTGCAGTCTGGATGCTGCAAGCCACCGACATCGTGTGCATTCACCTATGTTAATGAGACGCTGTGGACAACAAACCCTGGCGTTCCAACCGTGGTGAACGACATGGATTGCAGGAAGTGGAGCAATGATCAGCAGACGCTTTGCTTGCAGTGTGACTCCTGCAAGGCAGGTGTACTCGCTGGCATCAAGAAGAGCTGGCGCAAGGTTGCCATCCTCAACATCGTCGTGCTGATCATCCTCGTGGTTGTGTATGTCGCGGGGTGCGTGGCTTTCCGCAATGCCAGGAGGATCGATAACGATGAACCATTCGGTATGGCGAGGATGACCAAGTCTCAGCCGAGCAGGTTCCAGTTCTAAAATGCTGGAACTGGAAGCCTTTGCCCCCTTTGCCTGTACAAAATACCACAATTGGAGGTGCTACGGCCTGGTCTGAATTACATTTACTGAAATGTGGAATCAGTTACACTTGGGTGGTGGTGAAAAGGAAAGTAGTTCTTGTGTCAAAAATTTCCAGCTTGGTTTTGTTTTGTGCTTGCAGTAGTGTTTAGGGAAGGTCTATTCTGTATCTGGGTACAAGAAACAAGACAAGTTCCCTCATGTAGGAATGTATTGTTCTGTGTTGGAGATTTTGATTTGGCATAATCCTTAGATGAATATGTTATCTTCTACATTATGGAAGACCATGCTATGATGATTGCTGAATGCTGATTAGGCAGTAGCTACTGAGCAGTATGACAATTCACAAAAATTGCTGCTCTGAATTGCACAGTTGAGGCCTCAACAGCATAAACTTTCCTACATTTTAGGCTGCTGATTACTCATGAATCCCAAATTCTGATGGGCCAATTCGGCCGTGCAGTTTTGTCACACTGTCAAACTCTAGTTGTTATGGGCCAAAGATGGATGAGCAAACAGCAGATATGAGTCTCACCTAGTTAATTTGCATGTAGGAGGACAGATTAACTCTGGATCTCTGGACAAGCATATGATGAACAGAGAAAAGGGAACATGATTGGAATCTCTATGCAAAACCGAGAATAAAAACCAATCTAAAAGATATGATATAAGATGTTTGAACTTTGAACACAAAATAGGTTACACTGAGAAACCTTACTAAACAATCATAGAGATAATTCCATCCTTCAAAATGTGCTCAAATAAGTGGGAAATCATCACCTGGTACAAACAAGCTCAGTGAAAACTCTGGAATGCCATATGATTGGGGAGATCTTAATTGCTTTCCAAAAAAATTCAGATGACAGGATAGCACTACACATGTCAATCAAACATGCATGCCAGTGAGAATGCTGGGCTCCAGCACTAGAATTGTACTAGATTAACCACATGTCCCAACCCCTAGTAACTAACTGTTTCCATGTAGAAATTAAGCTTCCCCAAAGCCCAATCGAAACACATGATTCCAGTTAGGGGAAGACTGGATCGGGGAAAGGAGGAGACAAGGACTGCCCCCATGTGGTGCAAGCAAGAAAAGGCAGTGTAAATTTGACATGGAGAGCATTAGAGCAATCCAAGTAGGCCAGTTCATGACATGAGTAGCTGTGCTCTTTCTTCAGTTCAAACACATCTCTTTGATCTTATGCTGAAACCCGGCCCCTCATGATCAGCATTGGTTTTGTTGTGTAGCAGGGCATGTTCCATCTGGGTCAAAGGCTGGGAGAAGCTCCCTATGAACGGACACTAACTCCAGTTGACGTTTTTGGCTAGCTGGAGATTTTCAGCAATGGTCAGAGATAATGTTCATCATGTCCCCTCACGCATGAACAAATCTCCCCCAAATTTTGTGACAAGTATTTTCACACCTTTGAACTGAAAATTGGCGATGGCAGCAATGGTCCTTGCGGAATCTGATGCTTGTCGGCAGCAGCTGGCTCATTCCTTGGTCTGATTGACAGCGCAGAAACTGTTCAGTTGCAGAATTGCAGTGACATATTCAGAACTGGGGAGTGAAGTCAAATGACGAGTTTAGCTAGAGATCAAATTAACGCAGCATCATTCACAAAGAGGAATTACAAGAATAATAGAATGCAATAAAAACACTTGTTAATTAGTGGCACAAGAAAGCGACGCGAATGACAAAAATCTTGCTTGCTCTGTAGTCCATCTGACAATACACCGTACAATATTGTACTCGTTCTCGCATCAAGTCCAACAGTGGCCGTTGCCAACATTTTCAAGGATTCTTCTGCGTTGCCAGATTAAATATTTGGCAAAGCCGGCGGCATTTCAAATCAACTCAACGCTAGACACATTTTACAAGTCGGCCTAATTAAGCTAGCTAGGGTTCATCATGCGTATGCCTGTATTCCACATTAGACGAGCACTGGGTTGGATCATGTGGCATGTACATGCTCTAGTTTGGCATTGGGTTTGGAACCATTTGCATCTGGTCTAGATAAGGTATTTATTTAGGTTACACTTCTTGTTCCCTTCTTCTTACTCTTCTCATTCCTCTTAGTAGAAAAATTGGAAACTAACCCTAAAAGAAGATGATTAGACACAAACAGGAGATTAATTAAAGGAGAAGAGCATTTTTCATGCTCATATATGTATGTAATTAACCTAGAGGGAAGAGTAGACTAGCTAGTTAGATCTATGTAGTTTAACCTGCCACTTGTGTTGCTGAGGAATTTTTCATCTACTAGGTAAACCTAAGTTAGGTCAATGTACAATGCACATCTCCTCTACCTAAGCTACTTCTTGCTGTCATGAATGCATGTTCCATATTAATTCAGCATATTTTGGTGCTAATCATTTTTGTCTTCAGATGATGCAAACTAGTGCATGTTGCTGATATTTATCTCTTGGACACGAGTAAGAAAATACTAGTTGCTTGAACAAAAGGGAAACGAGTTAATGATGCCACGTCAAGTTTGGAGAATACACGCACTGAAAGTCTGAAACTAAATTGATTTGATCAGTATTTGGCCTGCACGCGTAGTATACACTTCAATTTTAAGCGCACCGTACGAAGGCAAGTCAATCAACTGGGATTAATTTGACATAGTTTTGAATTACAGGTACTCCAGTTGCTGCATGGATACGGCATGAATAATGTGCCTGATCTCTAAATTTTTAACAATCCAATCGTTTACTGAATTGTGTCGTCCCTGCCAATCATTCACAGGCTGCTGATGAATCGATCACTTCGATTATGCATCAGACCATATATATGAACAGGAATTAATAGCAGTAAGTGCAGTGGTTTCGTTATATATAGTTTGAGATTTATCTAGACTGTTAGCTGCAGTTCAACGTGTAGACCGATTAATTAGTCTTCTTCTGAATTAATTAAAGTAGTAGCTCTTCAATTTGCTTGTAGTTATTCTGTGGCTAGGCCAGGTGATATATAAACTAGAACACCTAATGATTGCCAAATTAGAATTCAAGTTAATTTAGCTGAAGTTTCTGCTAAGTTCAAACATGGTCTTCCTGTGTTTTTTTATCCAATAGACCAGGTTAGTTAGAATTCAGTTATACTTCTCCTGGCAGCATGAGACTGAACTAAACCTCTAAGAAATCTGTGATCAAATTTAATTTCTATTACCACAACTTGCATGATATATACAATGCAATTTTGCCTAACAACACAGAAGGAAAAGACATCTTTTTTCACAAAGACATTGTCGAGCAAAGAACAACACGCATAGAGCTTAATATTCAGCTAGCTAGAGCTATGACTTGTAACATCAAATTGGTCAATACTTTTAACTGCTTGTTGCAGATTCAAGATGCTGAAAAACTTTTGTTCCACATGCCCATTTTTCTTATGACCAAAAGTAAAGTACAACTTGGCTTTGGCTTATTTATAAGCTAGCTTAAGTTTAACTGTTTAAATAATCTATTGTCCTATTCTAAACAGATTTGTAAAATTTAAGCTTATTGTCTATGTATAATAAAAATACTATATTACCCTTAGACATTTTTGTTTAGTGTCCACACATATTTTTGTCGTTAGGTGACATATGGATAAAAATAAGTTCAGAAAGCCTCATTTATAGAGCTTTTTCCACTAACAGGAACATAAATGAGCTTATGACTTATTTAGACAATGAATTATATATTATAGATAGTTTACGCCTTTTTTAAGTCATAAGCTATCTAAAAGGGTCTCTCTAAATCTCTAGCAAATCAATTATTTTCCTCAATCTTGAAACACCAAAATTAATTAAAGTATTTAACCAAGTACTATCATTCTTGTTAACCCTTTGGTTAACTTGCATTTGGTAACATTACATCAAGTACAGTTTACATATATTATATATATGGTGTATATTACTATCTTACATCGTCTCACATGCATAAATATATATAATTACTCTATATATATTGGCATGCATATCCCAACCAGCTTGTAGCAATTGACTTGTAATTAAATTTGGATCAGTTTGATTAATTATTTCGTACGTCGTGGGATTAATTAACGCTAGCTAGCTGGTTCATGTCCAGAGCGGCTCATCGACGACCCAGCCGATGGGGCTGG